>CAAKMY010039714.1:0-50133 GCA_901111285.1 Corrigiola litoralis
TAGCTGTAGGCCCAATTAAATTGTCCTACTAATCATCATTTATTCTCTAGCAAGTAAATGAGATTACTAAAATAATTAACTTATTATCTCCATAAATAAATCCTATTTACATTTAGTAATTGCAAGAAATTGTCTAAGGACACATTCCTTCACTTTATACTTACTCAAATAACTCTACTTGATATTGTGTATTCGTAAAGGATGAACATTTGCTGATTATATATAGGTCGTTCATCACCACTTACCACCGATTATAGAATTTCTCACCCTCGTAAATAGTATGCATACAACATAGTATGACTATATAAATATGAATATCCACATAGAAGTAGAAAAATTTAAGTCATTGCATGCCTCGACAAATGCCAAATCCAAATTCCTCACAAATAAAAAGTGATCCTGGTACTTAAGACGACGAATCCCTCTCATCGCAACAAAATCAGAAGCGAATTGTTTTGCTAAAATTTTCTATTTTTCTTCCTTTTCTACCATTTTCTACCTTTTTCTACCAAATTTTTTAGATGTGAGTGCTACTCTTTAGCTGCGCCACTGGTGAAGTTAAACTTATTCTTGCAAATGATTCCTAGTATGTCCAAATCCTGAAGTGATGAGAACCCACTTATCGATGCTGCTATTCAACAAGTTGTCACTCAAATCCATTCTCTCAGTTGCTCGTGATATGATGATAGCTTTGCGAAACCTGTTCAAAGATGAAGCAGACGCGCGTGGGAAGCTTTAGAAACCGCTATACTCAACTTATGGCTCCAGTTGCTTGCAACATTGCATGGTCTTCCTCCCAGGAAGGTAGTAAAGATCCATTTTGGTTATTAATTTGCTGTTTGAACTGCATAAGCGCAATCCTTTCCTCTTTCATACAGCCATGGCAATCATATTATTTTCGCTAAAATTTTCTACCTTTTTCTACCAAATTTTATAAATTTGGGGTAGCGGAACGATATCCCTCGCAACTCATATGCTCCACCACTAATGACAAAAAAGACAAACAATCGATAAAATCATGGAAGATTGGCCTAGAATAATCCCAACTATAGCTGTTTGATTGAGAATAATCTTATAAAATTGGCAAAAATAATTCTAAAGTAATAGGATATAAGTCATAAAACCCTGTCACATGTGACTTTGTCATACAGGTATGAACTATGAAGCATTCCGGAGGACTTGCGATTGCGCAATGGGCATAGACGCGTACGCATATGTCTTCGATAGTGCTAGACAGATACTTTTATTTTTTGGACTAGTTAATTAATAAAAGTCATTGCAACTTGGCTATCCCTGGTTCTCAATAAGAGTAAAACGTCTTTAGGAGCACATCTTATTTTTCCTAAGAGAAATAGATTTAGAGTCAGAATAATATAGTACAAGTACTTCTAATCTAAAGTCAAATTTCTAGCTGTCACCTAAATTACCTCTCCCTCTATTGACGTTGTTGTATACTTCTATGATCATCGGCTTAAGTCTTAGCCCTTAGGGGAAAGTAGTACACGAACTGTGTAAACAATCCAAAATACATCTTACTTAAGGTTGTAACCAGTTAGAAAAGATCATGCTAGCTAGTCGCTAGAGAAAACGCCATATTATCTTATCTGACGTATAGCTAACTGGCTGCTGCAACTTGGTTACGTGAAAGTGGTATTACCTAATTGATATAACTTTTCCTCCTCGATAAGGAAATAAGAAGCTGCAGTAGCACATTGCCTAAATTTCAAAACATGTTGATGATACCAGGTTCATCTCCTGGCTGCAGCATTTTTTTTCTTTTCTTCTGTTTTGCATCTAGCAAAGCCGTTGGGCCGTATGAGTAGGTTATTAGAGTTTGTAGGGCCCGACCGCCCAAAAAAAAAAAAGTTCTTTTTTTTCATGTAATGCGCCTAAGCTTTTGTCAAAAAAAAAAAAAAAAAAGTAATGCGCCTAAGACTAATAGTGCAGTATTTTGCTGCACAATGCGAATTTTTATCGTGGTCCAAAATGATGGTTATCCATGCAACACAGAATATATGTGCTGGCTTTGATGTTTCGGTTTCGTGTTAGAATCTGATCACCAAGTAAAACATTCCATATTCCATGATATTTGCATTGCCAGTATGCCACTAAAGATCGGATAATTAAGCATAGCCACAACCTCAATCCAATCACCAAATTTAAGGAACTGATTCTCGTGCATGCATTCCGATGTGCATTAGTGCATGCACTCAGCACACTGCTATAAGAAGGCGAACAAGTGACCAATTCACCTTATCGTTCAACCAAAAATACACACACACCACACCACACCACACCCACACCCACACATAAAAAGTTTACTAACTCAAAAGCTCTAGCCGTGTTAATTAAGATGAAGGTCGTGGCTAGTTTATTGGTCGTGGTTGCCTTTGTTGTGTTGGCCACCACACCTCATCCTACTTTTGCTATACGCCAACTTCATCCCCTCTCAAACATTATGCTTACAGGGATAGGTATCAACACCACCGATCCTCTCACTTGCGTGCCCTGGGGCGAACCTTGCGGCCCCTTATATTGGTGTTGCCCAGGGTTGACTTGCACTTTCATGCCTCACTCCCTTTGGGAATGTGACGATGAGGACGATTAAATTTTTTGGTTTGTATGAATCATATAGAGCAATATAATGATTACAAAAGGCAAGAATAATAAATTCGAACATGTAACTCAACGTTCAAAACACCTAAAACACGTCAATAACGGAGTCAAGATATTAGGAGCTACGAGGACGATTGATGAACAACATAAAGTATAGTCCACAAATGTTGTTCAATTCAAAGAGCTAAACATTAAAACAATTGTTATTGGAGTTTGTTTAATAAAATATCCATGCTATATTTTGTTTGATGAGCAAATAAAAGTATGGAAGTGATTTTTTCGAAACCAAACTTAAGTAGGGTCTGTTATCTTCACTTTATTTTTATTTATCTTATCTTATATTTTTCTCCGAACTTTTCAATGTTGTTTCTTATTTGTTATAAGCTTTTCATATATTTCCTTCATTTTTTGAACTAAACTTTACTTATATTTTCTTGTGTTTTCTGAATCATGGTGTGTGGATATCTTAATTCTACTTATGTTATCTTATTTCTCGAGTATTTTTCTCATTTTTTCTTAATTTACTTAATTTTATTTAGTTCTTTATTTTACTTAGTTTTTCTTATTTTTATAAACTTTACTTATTTATTTGAACATGCCTATAACCTCATCATTTAATTGGATTTGACCGTCTGAGCAAGATTAGAAAGGCCCAATTACTCATAAACTCTTGAACGAAGCTCTTTTCCTTTTAGCTTTGCTAGGAATTCCTTAATTTGGAAAATTAACTATGTGATGGGAAAAAGGGAAAATGAGATACTCTATGGTGATTATGATAGCCACCTTCTCATATTAATTTTTAAACCTCTAATATTCTTATGAGTCTAAATTTCATGTGAGAAAATGAGGCTATCAAATTGGTATCCCAAATTGATATCTATCACAAATTAAAGCTTTGTCAACCACCTTACCACCCGATGCACCAGCCTTGACAAAGCGCGTGTCCTTTAATGGTAACTCACTGCTAAAACAATGGTCAAAACCCACTTCAAAGATCCAATGCATGGAATGTCTTAATATTTTGGCACCATGACAAAGAATGAAATAGTGGAACAAACGACGCACAAAAAGGGTTGACATTCTCTCCTTAAAACACATGTAACTTTGGTTTTTGGTTTGAGGAAATGCCATCATATTTCCACCAAACTCCACTTATAAAGAAAATGGCATTTTAGTGTCTTACTGTCTTACACAATCAAAAACAAAGTTAAAATATTAATCGTTCCAAGCCTAATTTTGGAAAGGATGGAAGAAATGTTTGCTTACCTTGAAAATAAGTCACTGCGATTCTTAATGATGCTCATGAAGATATAAATTACCCTAGAGAATTGAGCTATTGAAAATGTTAAGATGTCAAAGCTGAATTCTACGGCCTTATTGTATGACCATAAAAAATAAAAAATCAATTTAGCCGGTTAAAGTCTAAAATATTATTCATAAAGTTGTTTCTAGTCTATTTTACATGCATCCAATTTGTTCAATAGTCGCTCTAAACTCGTTAAAACATGGACCAGGTCGACCCGTAAATCCTACTTGTACTAACCTTTAAGCTCTGAGTATATTTGTTCTCGGCCCGAAAGCCAAATAACTCGTTGAAAAAATACTACATTTACCAATATCATGCTACAAGCTTATTTCTAATATATGTTGAAAGAAAACAACAATTGCTTATTTAGTTATTTTTTTCCAACATTTTGCATTTTTTGCTTCCAACTTTAGGTCATCCTTGTCAAAACTTTTTCAGTTAGATTACCTCATTCAAAAGCAAAACTAATAATTAGAAGAACTAAAAAGCTAAACGAACAATCGGTTGAAAACTACAAGTTGTTTAGCAAAAGTTTCTACCATCAATTCTTTCTTTTTGGGTTGAGTCCTTTATTAACTTGTTGCTAATCAACCAGACTAGCTAGACTCGTTTGCACAATCGTGGGTAACGTGTGTGTCAATCACGCTGACTACCCCATGTCAAAGTTTACTCCCGCCGGAAACTTGAACTAGAAAATGCCTTATGTGCTAACTTTTGTTCCACTTTCTTGTCAACCGCAAGAAAACAACCCTCCCCTAGTTCAATAACAAAACTTTATCAAGCATCATATTAGTTCATCACCACCTTTCATGATTGTGCTGACCTTATATATACGTACAAACCAAATATTTCGGTCCTTCATCATTTCAACATTTATTTCCCAATAAAAGATCATAGTTAGTGCACTCTATATACTTTCATATATAATTAGTCGGTTACAACCTAATCGACTATGGCAAGTCCTAGCCATTTGCTCACTTTCATGTTAGTCTTGGCCTTAAGTGTGACGTTGGTCCCTAGTGCTAACGCTCGAGCTATAACCGTGACCAAGGGAGCATGGAAGCGAGTCGTAACCGTTGATCAGTCAGGCAAGGGGAACTATGTGAAGATACAAGATGCCATCGATGATGTTCCATCTAATAATGTTGATTCTATCTTTATAAGAGTTGAGCCTGGAATCTACAAGGAGAAGATCACTGTACCTGAAGATAAGCCCTTTATAACACTCAGTGGTAGAGATGCAGAAACTACAACAATCACCTGGGATGATAGTGGAGACATATTTAAATCTCCAACTGTTACTGTTTTGGCTTCTGATTTTGTTGGACGATATCTTACCATCGAGGTATGCAGTACTAACTTAGAATTTTGTGACATAACTTAACATATAATGTTTCATGATTAGGAATATAGGATTAGTCATGGTAATTATATACTGACGATAGTGTCAGTCAGGGGTAGATGTATTTAGTAGCATGGTGCAGCATCTATGCTACTCCAAGTTCTTTCAAATTTATTAGACTAGGTACAAAAATGATTGAAATGTGTCGTAATGTGCAGAATACATACGGGTCAAGAGCGAAAGCAGTAGCATTAAGAGTAGCAGGGGACAAAGCTGCATTTTATGCATGCAGAATACTTTCCTACCAGGATACACTATTAGACGAGAGTGGTAGACATTTCTACAACAATTGTTACATTGAAGGAGCAACTGACTTCATTTGTGGCAACGCAGCTTCACTTTTCAAGGTATAATAACAAATCAAGTGATATAGACAGAGTAGATATTTTTGCAATTCAAAGATGGCTTTACTCTACAAAGTATTTTGACCACAAAGGCTTTGGGTTTATGCATGTTCTGTAGAAATGTCATTTGCACTCGACTTCAGAAGACAATGGGGCTATAACAGCACAACATAGGATGTCACCCAAAGAAAATACAGGGTTTTATTTCATGGAATGCAAGATTACTGGAGTCAAAAGTTGCACATTAGGCAGACCTTGGGGTGCTTATTCCAGAGTGGTCTATGTACAAACGTACATGTCTGGCGCAGTGTTGCCTCAAGGATGGGATGATTGGGGTAAAACATCTACGCACAGGTATTACTCAAGTACACTTTCATGTTATATATTTGCCGAACTTGCTTCACTGCTTGTCATGATGTATACTTATAATTGAGCTGAATCTCATGTCGTCTACTTCAGCTGGTTGATTGAGTACAAAGATTGAATCAAAATGTTTTGTTTGTAATGACTGATGAGGTTTGTATGTTGCAATAGAACCGCGTACTATGGCGAATACAAGTGCTTTGGACCAGGTTCCAATACAACCAGCCGAGCTCAATGGGCACGTAGTCTCACAAGCCAGGAAGCCTTGCCGTTTCTGGCTATGAACATGGACGATGGAAGCAGTTGGGTCAAGGCTTAATATATCACAAGTTACCCCAAATCCTTGACTCCACTCTTTTAGAAGTGCTCGAAAACACACTCAAAAAAAAAAAAAAAAAAAGCTCCAAGCCTCCAAGAAAATACACTCGGAATTGTTTTTAGTGACTCTTTGTAGCTAAACTATTGTTTTGTAACTATCCTTGTACATTACTTGTAGTAGTGTATAAACAACGAGATATTATCCCAGTGGTGAATGAACATCATTACATGTCAAGTTTGAATTCCCCTGCCTTTGTTTCACAGGAGTCATTTGGTTTTGTTGTATAGAAATTGAAGCTTAGACATCACAAACCCTTTCGTTATGAAATTTCAACCACACGAGCCCTTTCATTTGAATTTGATTACAAAGAAACCCAATACATATAAACCTTAGAACATAAGAATATTAACTTCTTAGCTAATCACTCCTTCACAATTGCGAATAATTGAATCACAAATCCAAGCATCCTAATTAACAGTTACTAATTAATAATTAACACGGCGACAGTTCTTCCTAATTTCACCATTGTTACCTAGGAGAGGGCTCATGTTTCCCATCTTAACCATGGACTGAGCAAAGTGATCAAAGAAAAGGGATTCGTCTTCAGCATAGGACTTGACCAATTGAGCAATGTTGGGATAGCTCCCAGAGTAAAGTTGTTGGTCTGTGAAGAGAAGTCCCCTGCCTCCTACGATGAGCTTGAAGTAGGTGTTGTCAAAGGCTCTTGGTGTAGCATAATCCAATGGCGAAAGGTTGTTGTCGCCCCCTGATGCAGGGCAAACTGACTTCAGTTCATTCAAGTATGCTCTTTCTAGGCTTACATCTGGTAGGCTGTTCCCATTTTGGTTGTATAGCCTCTTCTTGAAACTTGTACATCTTGACATTCCAATAGTATGTGCTCCTACACCACATTAGCAAGCGTATCAACATTTGTCATGTTACAAATTACAATGTTAGCAAACTAAATGAACAATTGTAATTTGTAAATTATTGTAAACACTGACCGGACAACGCAACAAGATCAACTTCATTAAGGCCGTGCTGTTGAAAATTTTGGATAAGCTGTTGGATTTTGAGAATAGGGGGAGGAATGGTGTTATTTGCAAGCCTCATATTTGCTGTCGTTGAGTCCCTTCTTCCTAGTGGGAGTTGCCAGTATGGTCCTCCACTCTGTTCATCAAAAATAACAGTACTAATTAGCACCAATATATCGAAAAACTAAGCTAAGGTTAGGAACAGTCGTACACATTACTAAAGAGCTGTGTCTAGTCGTTATAGCTCACCAGAACAGTGGAACCGCGGGCTGCCAAGGCAACAATGTCAGCGCAAGAGACAGTCTCAGGGCAGGCTACTTCCAACTGTGCCTTGATCTCATCAATCACTTCGAAGCCTCTCAAAGAATTAGCATTTGGTGTGGCCCTTTTCTCACTAACAAATGATGCGCTATCATCCAGTAAGACAGATGCATCACACCCCTGCAAAAAGTTTTACCATATCAATTAGCCTTCTATGTAAGCAGTGGCGGAGCTAATGAGTAGAAAGGGCTAGTGTTTGCTACCCAAAATTTATAAAATTTGGTAGAAAAAGGTAGAAAAATGGTCGAAAAGATAGAAAATTTTAGCGAAAATAATATAATCACTACTCCCATTTTTAAATTTTGGATATGCCCCTATATGTAAGACTGCATGCTGAAAGTTCACTATATAGAAAGACAGGTGAGGAGGAGAATACTGACCTGGACAAAGCAGTCATGAAAATGTAGTCTAAGCAAGGAAGCAGCCATGCGAGGGTCTTGGGCAATGGCATTCTCTAAGACCCCCATGACAATTTCGTTGGCTTGTGGGCATGAGAAGTCGTAAAAGTTGTACGATAGAGAGTTATAGCTACTGCCACCCGCTCCCCCACCGCTACCCCAACCAAAGCCAAAGCCTGAACCAGGGTGTGCTATGGTGATAGTCAGTGTGGACATCACAGAGAAGAGACATACAAAGACAAGCTGCATGCTTGAAGCCATGGTTAGTGAAGTTTGATTGATACTTCAGTGTTGTTTTTGTGTTGGAACTGTTGCTCTTAGGGACACCAAATTGGTTCTTTATATAGAGGATGAGAAGCGGAGATTATATGATCATGAAATCAACCACTCTTATTACTATACCAAATCCATTTTCCTGAATGAGATGTTATTAGGCTGTGATATGAGTCATATGACCATGTCCAAGTGATTCCTCTACCCCATTTGGATTACTCTTTAGTGCTCTAGTTCTACCTGCTCCAAGGGAACAAGTTTGGAAGTATTGAGACAATTGAGCTAAGGTTAGGAGAAGAGAAGCCATGATTCTTTTCTACCAATTCCTTAAATTGCTCGGGTGTTATAGAAACTGATTGACCACCATTAGGTAAAGCTATATAAACTATGCAATATGGCCGCATGGTGTTCAAATGTACATAATCATTCATTATGTGATTCTAACGTGAGAACTTGTTTGCATGAGATGAGTGTTATTGACTAAATTGAAAAGAGCATCACAAGTTCCTAAAGTGTAAACTGACCTTATCCTTATTTAGCTAACAAAAAAAAATAAATGCTGATTTGTTGTACTATTGTAGTATTACGTGAGCTGCTTCATGTTTTAATTTTTATTATTTAGACGCGTAAAAGTTGTATTGAGAAAATGGGAAAATGGTTGAACTTCGTAGGTAAGACAACAAGGTGTATGCAGAAAAAAAAATGGAGCATACTCATGACATTAGGGATATCCTTGACCATTTTTGACATATTTTTATAATAATATAAAATTCACCCACAGACAACCATTTTGTGGGTTATAACTCACACCGAAACCTCATTTGGGGCTCATATAAAAATTGGTAGGGGTCTAGGGGACATCGTAATATTTTATAATAGACTATATATAGCACCAAAAAATTAGCTAATAATACTTGGAAATATCATCAGTGCCAAGGAGCACATATCCATTATAAGCGTGAAACACGTCTTGAACCTATTAAGAAAAACTGGGATCATTATTGGTTACTGTTGATATATTTCTGAACAAATCGAAGATTGATCCCTGAAAAGCCCTTATGTGGACTATAACTTACGCCAAAATCTAATTTCAAACTTAGCTCGGAATTGGATCAAAATTTATAAGAGGTGTTCTAAAAGCTATGATAGACTGTGGAACAATACATGTGGCTAAATATAGCTTTGTAGTCAGGCAAATCGAAGATTGACCCTTGAAAGACCTCGGAAGGACTTGTTGAAGGCTAAATATATTATATGATTTAGATTTGAATGATAACTTTATTGCTCAATTACATATAATGACTTTACAGTCGGGCTTAATTGAGTAATAAAGATATCTTTTTTTTTTTTTTTTTGACAAAGAAGTAATAAAGTTATCAATCAAATCAGATACATCTAGATAAGATTATACATTATCATGCTTAGTTCTACATGGGCATTTGGGTAGTGACTACTGACTAGTGAGGTAGATTAGATGGCAAATAAAGGCTGCTTCAGTGACTATAATCAGTGGAGTGTGCATTATAACCACGTAAATTTAGGGGGAAGGGGGTCAATGGTATAATTATAACCCTCCTATCACATGGCTTGAATCCAAAAGTTCTAACTGCACTTTGAAATTTTGCTTCTCATGTAATATGAAATGGTTGGAACTATTTTGGCATCTAGGATCTTTCCGCGTTGACACCTTGACTTGATCAACAAACTGGCGCGTTTCAAGTGATTTTATGCACCAAATGCTAAACATATTATCAAAGCAATAATTGAGAAACAACAAAGTCAAACAGGGGACCAAAGTTGGACAATAGAAATACTTCAATAACATTGCCAAAGGTCACTCAGAGGTGAGATCACAGAAGCTGAAAGCCTTGAGAGAAAGGTATCTACTGAGAACAGTAGGCTTCCCATTGACTAGAACGTAGAAGCTGTTATACCTGCTATCATGCTATGTAGCATTTACAGAAATAATCTATGTACATACAGTAAGATGTACAAGCATTGCAGCTTCAAACTAGAGTCACATATAAACAGATGTTAATTAATCTTGTGAACCTTCCGCTCAAAGTTTACGGCTATGGTTATGAAGCTCTGGAGTCTGGACTCCCCCGCCCTCTACACTTCTGTGCAAAAATAAGACGTGCTGTATATAGAAGTTACTGATCACGGTATATTTCGGGATTTAGATGATGTCTATGGTGATACACACAACTGCCTCATTGGGGTCAGCAACCTTGCTAGGCGAAGTGGGACATATGCTTTGACCAACGTCCCGTTCTCAGTATAATCCTGAAATTGATGTTCACGATTTTAATGGTTAATTTCAAATCTGATGCAACAGTTCACTGAAATGAAAAGTCAACAATATTTTCCTAATTGAATGCATTGTGCAGAACACCGATATTTAGACTCATGTGTACGTAAAAACAATATATTCCTAATTGAATCGCATAAGATGATATTATGCGTAATTGACTGACGAAAAATCAGACTGCAAAGCACATACATGGCTACTTTCACCAAGATTTTACATCCAGAAAGATCACAGAATGTTGCACAATAGTGAAATGTCCAGTTCAGTGCGGAGTCAATTTCGAGAGTTTTAAGCAATCACCACTTGCTCGTAAGAAACTGATCAAGAATTGTCCATAGTGAAGTTCACGTCTGCTCAAGTATGTCCTTTTAGAAAAGATTAAAGAGAATGTGCAATCAAAGTGCAGTGAGATATTCACTCACAGTTTTTTCGACCATCCCAAGCTTATGGATGCTACTGAGAAGTTCTCCCTTATCAAATGGAACCAAAGCCTCAACCCATACCATTGAATCCTGTAGTAGAAAACTTTCCAGTTAGAGCAGAAATCAAAGCTATGAATAACTTTTTATCATACACACTCTGCATCAGAGTTAAACTATTATAGCTCGTTGGAGGACATATAGATACTACCTTCAATTTCTCCTGAATAGCGTTGCAGAATTCAAGTAGTCCAGCACCATTCAAAGCAGATACACAAACAACATCCCCTCGTCTTTCTGCTTCTGCCTTAATTTTCTCTGGATCACTGACCTTATCAACCTGACACGAAAAGTAAACCATGCTATTTTATATAACCACCAAACACTATTTGCTTTCGCAAAACTGAAACATTTTGGTCCATGTAAACATATCAGAACCCTACAGTGACAAACCTGTAGCCTATGTCCAAGCCCCAATCATATTGGTCAGGTAGGCAACAAAGTTCTCAGTCATTCTCTCTCTTCTCTCACTCTCTAGGTTTCCAGATTCCCGTTTCCATCTATTTATACTAAACTTTGAACAAGTAGCAATGGCAGTATAGTACCACCGGTCTGGGCATATTTTAAATCAAAACCTGATTTTTTCCAAAAGGGGATGAAGAGACGAAGAGAAGCCCGAATCCGGTGAAAGACCAGATTTCCTCCAAGGTGGAGAGTCTTAAAAAAAAAAAGAGCCCCCCCCCCCCCCCCCCACACACACACAATAGCCTAATTACACTATACAGATCCTTTAGGTATTCTTTCCTTTCAGCTAGTGACCTACACCGAGACCTGTGCCAATAGCAACAGAGATCCTTTATATGCTTCCTTTCCATCTTAAATGCTCTTCCTCTTCTTTTCATCTCACACGTCATCCAAAAAAAGAAGCAATTCCGAAAATCCACTAATCTTTAGTCCACACCCGCTACCTTCCTAAATATAGGAAGTAACACAGTGGAGAATATGAAAAAGTTACACTTTCTTAATCCTTAGTTCTTCTCAATCATACCTTGTTCCAAACCATTAATAATGGTATTGAAGAAACATCCAATTCTGACAGAACTTTATCCACAGCATCTATTTGTTGCTCCGCCAAGGGATGACTGAAACAAAAATGAACTATAATCAACTAATAAGGGAACGGCTTGATAACATACAAAGACACCAAACTATACCTAATATCAACCACATGCACTAGAAGAGATGATTCAGATATTTCCTCCAGAGTGGCTCTAAAAGCAGCAACCTGTAAGAAGTCACTCGTATTAATGTGCATAATAAGATCTTGTGGCATACATCACACAGTGAGAAGAAAATTCACCAGCGTAGTTGGTAATTTTTGAATAAAACCAACAGTATCAGTTAACAGAAACTCCCTCCCGTTCTTCATCTGAAACACAAGATAAGAGATTCACATCTCAGCAAACAACCAATCATATGAAAATCTACATTTATGACTACGTATGCATATACAGCTTTTAACTCATTCAACAACAACAACGAAAACAACAACTAAGCCTTAGTCTCAAAAGAGTTTGGGTTTGGCTACCATGTATCATCTAGAAGTGTAAGACGAGAGAAGGTTAAGCTGTCAAGAATTCTATAGACAGTCTGGTCAGGTGAAACAAGGAAAAAATTGGATAACAAACTTCTCGAGATAAATCCAACTGACCTGCACCCTTCTTGTTGTTGGATCAAGTGTTGCAAACAGTCGATCCTCGGCAAGAACATCAGCACCAGTCAATCTGTTTAGCAAAGTACTCTTTCCAGCATTTGTGTATCCTACCTTAGTTTTGAATAAATAGATGCTTGATTATTGTCACGACATAGAAATCCTTTTATAGTTAAATTTATAACAGAACAAAGGAAGAGATCAACTTACTAAAGATACAACAGGAATAGGTACTGATACACGACGATTCCTATACAGCTTTCGATGTCGTCTGACGGATTCCAGCTCTTTTCTGAGCACACCAATCTAACCAGAAAATAATTAACGACACAACTTGTAAACATTAATGGCCAGAAATTGAAGCAGTTGCATGAAGTTAATTTTGGCAATTGAAGAAAAATAAAAAGAACATTCAAATGACAGTCATTTCCAAGAATACAAACTAATATTTACTGAACTATATAGCATAGGCTTGTATAAAACACATTCCACATATATGCTTTGATCCTCCATACAGTTTTTGTCGACTAAGAACCGACGTTCTTTTGTAAAGACTATTATCCTTAAAGCTAGATTAGGGATGGATCAAGAGATACCCATGCAAAAGAATAATTATAAATGTAGAAACTACGATAGGCAAAAGAGCAAAAGATGCTTTGGAGAGAGAGAGGGAGAGAGCAAGATTATCAGCAAGACTAGGACTACATAAAAGATGACCCAACCTCAAGAACAAATAGTTAAAGGCAGTAAGCAACGGGCATCTGAAGCTCCTTACACAAAGTTATCAAATTCATTCACATGAAATACTTCAATGGTCTTTCCTTTGAGAAAACCAATAGTAAATAAAACTTACTTGGTCTCGCAGAATACGCTTGTCCACCTCAATTTGTTTCTCACCCATACCTTTTACCCTCCCTCCTGCTTGACGCTCTAAGTGGGACCACATTCTTGTCAACCGAGGTAATTGGTATTCCATTTGTGCCAGTGCAACCTTATAGTAGTCAAAGATATCACCCTCATCAGCAGATACACCAACATAACATCATTTCATACATCGATCTATAATGACAGTAACCTGTAAAGCTGCTTCATGAGTTGCTGCTCTCTGGTTGAAAATATCAAGAATTAGCGCTGTCCTGTCACAGACCCTTACATCTCCACCAAAAGCTTTTTCCAAATTACGCAACTGCCTGCAGCAAGCTGACATTTAGGCTTAAGCACTTCCAGATTGATGATACAATAAAATTCAATACCTTCCATGACATGCATGCAAATTATTACATATGCTTCTGTCAAAAGAATCAGCCAGACAGAAGACCTAAACTAACAGTTAACAGACATCATAAGGAGCATCTTTAGTCTAATAGACGTCAATTTTATCAGCCTTGTAAACCTCACAATCAGCATAACCAAAATTGAGTATGTGTTGATAATTAAGACGCAACATATTCGGAACAACAATTAACAAGTAAAAAACTAATTGTCTGTTCAGAGTAATAAAAGAAAACTAATAATACTGATAGAAAATAAATTATGTGTGTTCTCACCCTGCTGAAAGCTCATCATCAAATATAACTGTCTCAACGTCCAGTGCGTGAATTGCACTCTTGATCTCTGCAACCTTTCCAGAGCCAATATATGTTCTAGGATTTGGAGTCGTTAGTCTGTATGATAAACCAGACATATGTCATTCAACAATCCCTTCTCCTGACAAATATAAGGGGAAATTAAAAGGGAAGGGAAGAATCGTTGACTTGACAGCAAATAGTTATGTTCTAGACTCAGAAACAGATGCTGCCAGACACACCTTAAGCCTTCACAATGGCTGTTTGATGTACATTTAACTTTGTTTGAAATTGAACAATTCCAAAAGCTACAAATGGACTCTGACAGCCTTACCAGCTCTGCGAGAATAAAAGGGATAAACAGGAGCATCTAGCTGAATCAGAAATGCTATAGAGGCCAAGACGGCAAAAGGATAAAAAAAGGCGCCCCATATTAGAATGTCCACCTATGACAACTAGAGTACAAGGTTAAAGAATTCATATCACCAGGCTTTTGAGCTGCCAGAGGACTCTGAAGCTCGAATATCACTGTCTATGATACCATGTCACTCCCCCATCCCAATTAGAAGGATAAGAAAAGCAGAACTTTGTCACCTCGAAAGGTGCATGCTCTAACAAGAATGAATCAGCTAAGAATGTAGTCAAAAGATAAAGACCTGAGCTTAAAAAATCCACTATCGCTTACTTCTTCTTTCACAATTATACACAGTTAAGTTCACAAACTCGGTATACAGAAGAGAAATCCGCCACATACTCACTTTTGATGTGTAGAGCCAACAACCTGAAGCCCTGCCGTGTCAGCCAGTTGAGCTAGTTCGTCCAGAGAATCCTCTATTCCAAACGACTCTGCTCGAACACCTTTTTGCTCCACGCCCACAAGATAAGCTTTTTCAGCAAGCACCTGAATATAATGTTAGTCTATTTAAGGCTTCTTGCCACAAGCCTCAAGCAACAAGACAGGATGCTTGAAAAGACTGTAGTCCAATTACTAAAACCACTAAATACAAGGGTTCTGCAGTGACTAGCATCTCCTTTTCACTATGCACGACTTGCATGACACTCAGACTCTGCACAATGTTAGTAATTTCCCAAAATTAATGAAGGGCTTTTCAATGTTTCCTATTATATACGACGATTATACCAAAGCTGTTAATATCCAAGTACACATCCACATAAAAACTGTAAGATACGCGTCTAAAACTATTACAGCAAGGCAAATAGAAAAGCATGAATAACGAAGTATGTATCAAGCAAGAGAAGTCAAGACATCCATTTATCCAGATCCTGCCTCCTCTTTCCTCTCTAAAAAGAATCTACTCATTTCATCATCTCATGATCATTACATTTCCCTCCCTCCCTCAGGCCACAGCACATAAGTACTACATTATATTAGATTATAATTTGAAACAATAAAAAGAGTCTAATCACCAACAATACTAAACTATGCAGTTGTGTAGCGTATTGGATACTCCAACATGAAGCTTTACCACTTCAAGCTCAGAATGGCGTACACCAACACTCAGAACAGCTACACAGTAACACATATTACATGAAATTCGATTATAGGACCATCTTCCCAAATTCTAAAAGCTCATTCCATCCTATTGTATGATATCTTACCAATTATAACTCCTAAGACACACTTGCAATCCCTCTGTTCCTCACTGTTGAACCTCATTGCCTCATCTATACCATAATCATAACTCATAAGCCATTTCTTCTTCCTAACTTGACGAATTGTATCAAGGACCTCCAATTCCACTCAAAAAACATAACAAAATCACCCTCAAGAAAAAGATTCACCACCCTTTGTCCAATTCCCAAAATCCAACCCATATATAGCAAAAAACAAGATTAAACCATCCACTATAGTACAAAGATCATACCAAAACTAAAGAACATGTCTTTTACCATGCAAAATTCATAAACCAAAATCAAACCAACATTTGCTCAAACAGTCCACTATACTGCTATATCAATATCAAACTAAAGAATACGGAGTATGTCTTTACCATGCTAATTCTCCTAAGCAAAACCACATAAAATAAATAAAAAAGGATAGACCCAACTCAAATTCAACGACAATATCAAATCAAGATTAAACCACCCTTCCTAGTTTCTACTATGATAACATTATCAAATCAAAGAACATGTCTTTCACCGTGCAAAAATTCATAAACCAAAAACATACAAAATGAAGAAAAGAAGTAAACCTCTTTGTCATTCCTCAAACCATCCACTATAGTACTATACTACAATATCAATATCAAACTAAAGATTATATCTTCACCATGCTAACTTTCTTAAGCAAAACCACACAAAAATCAATAAAAAAGGATAAACCCAACTCAAATTCAACTCCAATTCAACTCCAATATCATTACCAAACCAAAGAACATATCTTTAACCATACAAAAATTGCATAAATCAAAACCACACAAAATTAAAGCAAAGGGATAAACATAAACCTCTTTGCCATTCCTCAAGTTGAACCTACTATCCTCACCCTCATCTCCACCATCATCCCCACTAGATGAAAATGGAACTTGGCTCTCAAACTCATCTTCAAGAAACTCATCGTCAACAAAATCATCCTCAACAAAATCACTCACTTCCTCCACAAATTCTTCAAGTTCATTCAACACTTGGGATTCTTCATCAGTTGAAATGGGCAGAGCAGAAACAACCTCCTCTACTCTACCACCATGAACAAGAAGAGGTTTCACCAATATGTTACTTTGGTTCCTCAACTTTGATGAAGAAAGTGAAAATGGTAGGGAAAATGGCTTATATTGAAATGATGATGATAAAGATGATGATGAGATTTGGATTAAGCAACAAAAGTTGCATGTGCTCATTTTTTAACTATCTTTGATTACTATAATATGTTATATGTGATTGTTTATTGAATGAAGAAGTGTAAAGTGTGCAACTTTTACTACAGATGTTGTACTACAGCCACAAACGGACATGTCCATACATATTCTTCTTTGCTCCTCCAGCTTCTTAATATCTCAATCTCTTAAGAATCCGGGTTTGGCACAATGATGTCGTTTTCATCTTTGAATTATGATATTTAGGAGCAATTTTTATCTTCGACTTTATGTACTTCTTTTCAAAGGACAAAGAAAAAAATTGAAGGTTGGATTTGGAGGACGTGTCCATATAGGGTCGAGTGAGGATAAGGGAAACCTGATCGATAAGAAAATCTTGATACATGAAAATATTCTGCTAATCAATTACTCCGTAAGATCTTACGTTTTTATCAATAGTGTCTCATTTTTATCGTCTCAATACATTAAATTATTGAGATACCAACTCTTTGATCATGACAAACCACAATCAAAGGTAAATGGTTATTTAAGTGTTGATGTGGTAGATAAAGAAATTGTGAGACATGAGATGAAACACGATTTTTAAATATATAAGCTTAACTGTGTGGTTAAACTCGAGGTTTATTTTTCTTTTTTATAGACGTGAGAATAGTGTCCTAACTACTTTTCACCTCTCAAACACATAATTAATGGTAGGAACTCTTACCTATTGAACTTACACAAGCTTCCTTTAATGTTTCTCGAGTCATATGTGGTCTAGTCATTGTATGAGTACATGACCATAAAATTTAATGGTATGAATATAAGCATATTGGTACTCCTTGGCATTGTCATGCCCTTTCTAATCAAAAAGTTTGAGGTGTGACTACATATTAGTTGAAGTTTATCCATGTTGACTGGGAATCTATAAAATCAATACACACTATTGAGATCTAACATAAATCGCATTAGGCCGATCCTTTGACTTTATATTTATGTTACCAAAAAACATAAAGAAAACATTATAGTGAGTGACAATACCTTGTTTGAGTTTAAGGGGGCAAAAAGAAGCATTCTCACTTTTTACCACTGTTTGCTATTCATATGTGCGCTACTCCTTTAGTCCTTTTTACTTTGTGTTCTACTCCTTTTATCAGTTGAACTTGGTATTCAAAAAGTCAAAGGAATAGGATCCGCCTACTACATTTTATGTTAAATCGTGTATAACCTTACCATCTGCACAAATACAATGCCATGGAGCCATGTAAAGAGTTGTTCAATTCTGCCGAATGTCTCTTACAAGACAAAGATCATACTCCGGCTTACAGCCCCTACGGAGTAGTAGAATATACCAGGCTACCAATTAACGTATCATCTTATTCATGCATATCATGTCTAATAAAGTCTACAAGATTATATGCAAAAGACATGCATGTTTTTCGATGCGGCTACACATCTAGATTCTAGACTTTCATAGCTCCATCAATGTTTTGCCTACTCATTAAACAAGAAAACGACCAACTCTTTCCCCTTTCTGTCCTCAACGTGACACTATCAATCTATCGCGGACTGGATTATATATCATGCAACACCAAGGCGCAATTAAATCTGACAGTTTATGGCAGTCAGACACACTAGTATAAAGTACAAAATATAATTAATAAACTTCTATAAGGCTATAACCAATTAACCATACTTGATACTACTCACTACTTAATAGTACTCCCTATGTTCCTTTGATATTTTGCATTTGTCAAATTTCGCCTCACATACAACTTACAAATACAAACTATCAAATGTGACAGGGGTACTAAATACTCCATCATCTCTTAGAATGTCCGTACTGAGCAGCATCTCTTAGCAATGAGCATGTCTGTGCTACCCTCTAAGAACACCTACATATATATTTGGGGTTTGCCTCTATGGCCTGGGTTTAGTCTGCGGCTAACCTATGTATAATAAAATGGTCCAGGAGACCAGTGAAGGGGGACCATGTACATCTCGTTCCTAGATTGGGCACCAGTCAATTATGGCTGAAAACTTTTTGGGTATGGCAGAACATCTTAACTTCGAAGTACTGTACATATCATCCATGTTTCATTAGGATGGTCTTTGTCTTTGATAGGATAATGACATAGTACTAACTATCAAATGCACAAGATTACTTGAAAATGATCCTTCTTACTTGACTGCAAGTTGATTACAAAAACTAACCAGTTGCAAAAATTGATCTCATGGCAACATATCATCAAAGAGATCAATGTGCTCTAAGTTCAGCTATGAAGTACGTACATCTAATTTAGTGCATATACAAAAGCTTTGCTTTCTTCAGCTAAGTTGATATTCTCTGATAATGATGTACTGGTCATGTCAAGCACAGCAAACACAAGGTCATATCATTGTTCTGCTTTATCAGTGACACCTTCTCCTGAAGAATCTACAGAGGAGTCCCCAAATTCCTCCTTGTACATTTCTTCAATCATGGGCTTCCACAATCTTACCCTTGCATTTATAAACCAATTTGAGACCTGCATAACATACCATAAACCATCAGTATAATATCAGAACCTGAAAATTGAAACAAACAAATTCTCATATCCAATTCCAAAGCTGTTTTACTTGATTCTTTGTAAGGCCAGTTTGTGATGCCAATGTCAGCTTCTCAGAGTCATTTGGGTATCTGCAAAACATGCACAACAGCACAAGCTAGTAATTAAGCAAACAGTTATAGTAAAAGTTGGATCACATGCAGGACAAAGACAAACTTTAGTCTAGTGCTTACGGATGAAGGAAATGTTCAAAGAGCCAGGCCCTTAAAATGGCTACTGAGGACTCCGGGAGCCCACGAATGGGCCGCCACGCCTGCCGCTGTGCACCTTGGATAAGCCCAATCTGCTGGAGAGTCATCCTGCTATTGCCATTACGGCCATCTCGATCAAACAGACTGAGATGAGAAAGCCCAAGTTTAGGTAAATCAGGGGATAATTTCTTTCTGGCCAACTTAATTTGAGCAACTATGGCATCTCTAAGGCTACAGAAATGCCTAGACATTGCTTGCAAGGCTAAAGCAGTGTAGCATTTAGCTGCCCCTTCCCCTGCTATCATTTCAAAAGATGAAACTAAGCCCTCCATTCTCTGACAATACTCATCATATCTGCCTTCCACCTGAAAAGGAAAGTTGAGCAAGATTTAGTTGTAACACATATTCCATTTTTTTGTCGAAATCATGCTACATAACATGAGAAGATAACCAACCTGCTCTAGTAAAGTTATAAGCTTGGAAATTTTAAATTGGAGGTCATGTTTATCAGCTGACAAGAACCCATTGCTCAGCAGTTCTGCTCTTAGTTCAGCACACAGCCCTCTGCCACTCAAAAACAGCCGCTTTACCTCGCCTAATTCCATATTCTTGCTTCCAAGATCAATCACTTCCTCGAGGAGAGCTTGAGCAGGCTTCAAATACACTGAATTACTGATTGTGAAAGCAGCAAGTGAGGTGTTCCCCATGAAAGAATAGTCCCCTGGGTTACAAGTTTCTTCACCAGAAGAAGTAACCATGTTGTAAGCTTGGTGCATGAAATCCGGGCTTAAGTTCCTCTGCCTGTATTGGATAGAATCAGAAGGGTGGAGTGCTTGAGAACCAAGTGAAAGCGAAAGCCTATTCGGTCCGTGGTTCGGCTCATTCGGAGCTCCAAGGAGGTCCATGAAATGCCTGGTTGTATGGCTCATATTAGGCTGATCATGATCAGGTACTACAGATGAGTCATGGACAAGGCTTATTGATCTTGACATCCTTTCTCCTAGAGACTGGACTGTAGGGAATTGAGTGGTGCCAAGGGATTGATCATTAAATGGGTTTGTAGTGGTGACCCTTATATTATCAATATCAGAGCTAGTATAAGCATTGAAATGTTGGTTACCAAAATGGTTGTGGGGGGAAAGAGTGTTTGAGATTAGGAAGTGATGTAAACTACTTGAAGAAGTTGGGTTGTTGTTTTGTGTCTCTTGTGAAACCATAGTCACTCAAAAAGAGAGATTTTAGTAAGGTTTTACAGCAAAGCTTTGATATCAGGGAATTGCTATAAACACCAACATGTCAGCTTCATCAAAGATTCTAGTGAAAAGAACCAAATCTATGGAGCAAAAATGGAAGGTAAGGGCTGAGAAGTGGGAATCTAACTTTGCTCACTTTGGTTTTGTGGGGTCAAAAGTTTTGAACTGAGGTGTTTTTTTTTTTTTTCCTTTTTTTAATTTTTTGATTTTTACTGTTGGGTTGGATTATAACTAGTCAAATCAGAGGAAGAATGTGTAAGAAAGGGAGTTTAAGAACTAGGATGAAAAGGACATCAAAATGGGTAGTTGGTGCCATTAAAAGAGAGATGATCTAATGGGTAAAACCCTTAAGACTATGCCTTTGGAAGCAACTTGTACTCAAACCTGCATAGAAGCACCAGACAGTTGGAATAGTGAACAGTAAAGGTTTATAAGAGATCTCAATATCTAAAGCAAAAAAGTACAAGTACCAAACTAAACCTATTAATGGTAACTGAAAGAGAGACAGTTAAAGTGCAAGTAATAGTAAAGAAAAAAGCTACAAAGGACATTCAAACAGAACCCTTTATTAATACTGCTACATTAGAATTTAGTTTTCATTAATAAAAGAGAGAGAAGATTCTGATACAAAGGCATTGAATGTTGTTCACACAGCAAGGAAGTTCTGCTATTTTCAACTAAAACCCTGAGGTTTTTAGTTAGAGCTTAAAAGAGCTCAGACAATTCCTGAGTGCTCTAATTTATTTTATTATGATGATGAATTAACAACATACCTTAGGTTTGATAAATATTGACCAGAATAGGGAGCAGAAGACACAAGCTTTCACTTCTCTAGTAGTAAAAGAAGGTGCAAGAAAACTAAGCTATAGAAGCTAAGACAACATAGGCCTGTACAAGCTCTCCCCAAAAAGCAAAGCTAAATAAACCAAGTGAAAAAAATGCAGCAAATGATATTGACAGGTAAAAGAAAGGTCCCCCGTTTTTCCTGACTACAAAACAACAAGCAATTCTGCATTATGTACAGCCTGCAACTTCATTTCTTCGGGAGACTCGAAAAAAGTCAGTCACTTTCTCTCTCTCCTTCCCTCTCTCTAGCCCAAACTTGTGTTTTTCTGCTTTGCTGAGCATTTCTTTTTCCACCCTTTACTCTATGAAGCAGGAAAGTTAAGGAAAAGTTGGTTAACTTTTAACACTCTCAATTTTCAGATTGTCTGTTTCTGTGAGTCTATAACCGCCTGTGGGAATATGTACCTTTTTCCTTTTTAGCATTGTAATGATACATAAACTATATGCTTAGATAGCTCACAGTCACTAATTCCTCCAAAGATAATAAACCTTATAGGTCTTCTTGAGAGAAAAGGAATACTAACGTTGGATGTGGCTACAAGCCTACAAGACCAATATGAATCTAGAAAAATTGCAGCATTAATCAGGTTTTAGGAAGGGTATAAACAAAGTACTAGTAAAGACTATAGATCATGTGTCTTGGATGGTGTCCGAACTCCTGTCTCATTGCAATATATCGGCAAGAAGAAAAAATATTCTTTCAAATAAGTACTCTAGGGAAAAAGTACAACGTTTCTTTGAATTTCCCTTCGCATGTAACTCGCAAACGTTAACTTTCTATTGGAACTATAAGACTATAATAAAAGCAGTTTAGGAGTAATGAAGAAATTAGCATCTTGGGCTGATAAGAGAGACAGTGATCAGATTGGTTGGTTGGAAGAAGGGATGAAGTGATGGGATAGATTCTAGGTGTTGTTCATAGGGTTGTTCTGGTACTCTGGTAGGAGGGTTTGTCTTTGTAATGATTACCATCTTTGTTCCTTTGGCTTCATCCAGTTGTCACTCTCTAATACACACAAACCATATTAATTTCTTCTTTGTTGTTTGTTCACAGAGAGAGTTTCCTAGGGGGGACCTACCACTCTGATTAAAGGTAGGTGTGTCTTCTGCATAAAATCTGAACAAAGTTTCAGCAGAAAGACAAAATCTGAATCAGAAACATTCTAACTCGTCTGCTCTCACCCTCCATCAGCTGATAATCTAGCATAGTAGCATGGGAATGGTAAAACATCGGCTCTACTAGGTAAAAAGACATTGACAAAATTTACCAAAAAAAAAGCATCTGAAATGGGCCTTCTGATAAAATAGAGGTACAATCACAGATGAATCCCCAAGAAGATGCTGCTGCTCCTTTTGATGCATTATTACTGACATCCTCTAACTAGAGAAAACAGATAATATTTCTAAACTTAAATTCATTGGACCCAACCATGAAAAATCACATGAATCCTAATCAGATAATTACACTGCGAAATGTAAGTCAATCAATACCAATGGGCAATGGTTGTGTATGATCTTATCCATCAAGAAACGAAAATATTGCATGCAACTATGCAGAGAAGCTCAACACTTCATTACATTGGTTGTAACTTGTATGCCAAGGCTTTACTAATAGGTCTGAAATAAACCAGTAGATGCATTAGAGCATTAGACATGAAAATTCAACATAATAAGAATCTAGCAATACCAGGAAAATGTAAAGGACTTGAATTTTACACATCAGTCAATTCATTGGCTTATCATTACTTATTCAAGAGAGATGGTACAAGAATAACTGAGCTGGTACAAGGATATCAGACATCAGGGTAACTAACTATATAACTTTTTTTTCTTTTATTTATTAATTTTTCCCTGTTTCTTCCAAGTAGTCCCACAAAATTACATGAATTATCCTATCTTGTACAAATATATGCTATGCTATCCTTCAACCCAGTATCTATATTATATTACAGCTGGGAATCATCTACACAGTATCAATCAAATTTATACAATCCATGCTGTTATCCCACTCGGCAGCCTGCTTGAGTTTCGCCTTCTGCAGACGCTTCATAAGAAGAACAGGAGACCAAATGCAGTATGCTAATTCTAAAATTCAGTACATGGTCTAACCCCAACTTCTTCCTTTTCCACCCTGAGGTCCATGACACTGATTTATTCAATATAGAGACGTAGAGTATGCCTAAATGGTTTCATTTTTTCAGGTTACAAAATCATTTAGCATGTGTGGGTTTCCAAACCTATGTTGCTGGTTTACTTGATCCATATAGGGATATTCTGACGTGCCGACTCCCATTGTAGATTCTGTAGTCCCGCTACCCCGGAAAGTACTTGCAACATCGCCCTCACGATGCCTTAAACCTAGGGCAAGGGATACTTGGTTGTCTACGCCGAAGTTGCTCAACTCAGACATTTGGTATGCAGAAGTACTGACCATAAGATGTGCGTTGCTGTTTGGGTCAGAAGAGATGTTTCCATTCGTGTAAAATCCATGGTTGTCATGATTCCCAAGAGTACCAATATGCAACCCTGCATTTGAAGATGAATGTCCTTTCATTTCTGTGCTTTGGTGAACATTGGTCTTTGAATCATTGCCATCATGGGCAATAGATGTTGAGCTTTCCTGCATCTCCTCTCTCCTATCCTCGGATCCCCAAGACTTTTCCCTTGTTAATTTTGGTGTAGTATCTTCACTTACATTGATTTCTGCATCCCCAAATTCTTCTTTGTACATCTCCTCAACCATTGGCTTCCAGAGACGTACACGTGCATTTATAAACCAGTTTGCCACCTGCAGATGAGATTAGACCAAGGCAATCTTAAAAGAACAAAATTTACAAAGCAGATATCATTTGATCTTAGTGCAGATAATATATTATGCCACTTGAATAGACTAAAGTAGCAAGTCAAAGTTAACGTTCACCCTGTTCATAGGTAAAATAATACATTTGGAACCATGAAAATCAAGAATAGCAAAGGTCAACAGAAGTCAAGTAAGATGCTTGTAACAACAACCACCCAGTACAGATTTACCCCCTTACTAATCTGAGTGACCAGAAGTGACTGTTTCTGAGTGTCCTATCAGTCATCTTCCAAAAGTACTTTTCAAAAGATAAATGAAATTTCGAGAGAGGAGGAGCATCAGAAAGTATATGTAGCACTTAAATCTTATTCCACACTCATTAGTATTACCTGGCCTCTAGTTAGTCCTGTCTGTCTAGCCAGCAGAACCTTCTCTGAATCTTTCGGGTACCTGATGAAAAAAAGGGAATAAGCACATAAAAATGTGATTCACCTCTGATAGGCAGAAATTCTTAAACGCTAAGAAAGTATAAAACATACGGATGGAGGAAGTGTTCGAACAGCCAAGCACGAAGGATTGTTACAGCACTTTCAGGTAGTCCCCTCTGCGGCCTCCAAGCATGCCGCATCATACCAAATTGCTGAAGGGCTCTCTGCTGTCTGAGTTGCTGGTCTACATAGCGAAGACGAGGTATTGCAGCTATACCATTGTCTTGCTCCCCAAGGGCCTTCCTGGTGAGTTGAATCTGACCAGTTATGGCATCACGTAAGCATCGGAAATGCCGGGATATTGTCTTTAGGGCCAGAGCAGTGTACGGTTTGGCTGACCCACCCCCTGCTACCACGTCGAAAGATGATACCAGTATTTGCATCTGATGACAGTACTGTTTGTATCTTCTGTCTACCTATAAGTAGAAGACAACAAATGAGATGGGTTGAGAAATCATATCATTGGCCAATTACGAAAAATAAGGGAATGGCAGAAAGAAATTTTATGATCATATATTACATCCATACAACAGACTCCAAGCAGAAACTGGCTAGCAGTTCCCCCAATAACAATTTACCATCAACCCCTGCCGCAATGAGTAAGGAGAGGTGGGTTGCCAACAGAGAGATGATCCTAAATTTCTCTGGTACAGTCTTTGAAAAGCGGCACTCGCAGAAAGCACTCTATCAGCTTTAAAGTTATGCCTACAAATAAGCTAATACCAAGCTTCTAACAACTGTTTCATCTCATGGGTTTCATTTAAATAGACTACATTTTGAACCTGTAGAACAGAACAGTAACTATACAGAGCCCCACTTCATATAATGTCCAAACTCCCGCAATTTCGGAACTCTCAGTTCCCCGGCCTTGACATCAGTTCTACAGCCTCCTCATAGTATTGGAAGCAACACCACTGAGGTGATGAGACCCCTACATGCCACATATAACATAACACCATTCTTGCATCACTGTCCAACAGTCCATCTGCTTCATCCGCTATTAGAGCTTTCAAGCACAATTTTTCCATTATCTAGTTTCACAGATGAAGAGCTTTCTAAACAAACTGATGCTAGCATCTTTTTCACAGGTAGCAGATAGCCTTTCTATGCTGAAGGAAATTCAGTGAAGAGTTTAGAATTAGCTACATCGTGAAATATAGAATACATCCATGAATCAGCAAAGGAAGTATCAGCCTCAATGGAGTACCTCAGGCACCAAATAACCAATGTTTGACAGTATCATCAGAGAACCCCCAACAAACCCACTCTCCTTTTTGCCTTCTCTTTCAGGGATATATACAAGAACAATATACTTTCTGCAAGGGCAAATCATTTATCTCATTTACTATATTCCACAAGAGAAGGCAGCCCACAATATGCCATTTAAAATTACGAACAAAGATTAGGACACTCGATCTCTATATTTGAAACAAACATAACATATTTCAGCAGAGAAGACGCAATTTTTGTAGCTTAACAAACTATTGGAAGTTTAAGCACAAGACTTACCTCATCCAACATGGAGTGAAGCTTATCCAACTTGTTCTGAAGATCTTGTCGCTCTGTAGCAGAAAGCTCTTGAGTGGGGCCGGAGCCAGCAGCTGAGTCATTAGCTTCTGAGGGAGGCTGTGATCCACCTTTAGACTCGTCATCTACCTTATTTGAGTTGTGTTCTTTTCCAGAGTCAGATTTTTTAAGAGCATCGCGAACATTAACTACTTCATCCAGCAACTGTTGAGCTGCCTTGAGGTACTTAGACTTCATAAGCGCACTAGCGATTCCAGCCTGCTCATATTGATACTGATTGTAGTTCATTGGTTTCTGGTTCATTGTGTACTGTGGATTCCCTCCAAATCTAATAGTATTGCTTCCATCTCCATGAATATCATAAGGAAAGTAATCAGAATTTCTCATGTCCTTGTTTGGGGATGTCTCATCAACTTTGCAGGCCATTTGCCTAACACTATTCTCAGCAGACAAGGGAAGATGAGGACTTAGGACAGAGGAGAGGCCAGGGTTTGAATACTGGTATTGAAATGAAGGTGTAGAAACTGCAGTTGACATCTGTGTGCTGAGACTAAGTGATAAGCTTTGCAAATTCTGCTCACCATCAACCATGCCTATATGATTCCTTGAGGTCAATTGGAGCTCCCCCAGCACAGAGCTCCCGACATTTTCACCCGTTCCTGAGTTTAATGGACCACTCATTGCTTGCATACACATAGGGTCACCGGTAGGTGGGATGAACATCATTTCATTTCTTCCAGACAAAGAGGGCATGTCAACGCCATTTTGGGGATTCATTGAAGAACCAGGGGAAATCTCTGAGAAGTTCCCAGCCGAAGAAGCCGGGTTAAGGTACATCATCATGTTACCATGGAGAAGATTTGATTCTGGATATGATGCAAACTTTTGGTCCCTGGCATAAGGAGCTGACAACACATCGATTTGAGCAGTAGAGCTGGGGTAATAAGTGGCCATGGTGATCTCACTTTATCTCAAAAAGTTCAATACAGAAAAACAAATCCAAGAGTAGCACATCAGCTGCAATCTTCATATGTCATATGATCAGAAATGGACCAGTGACACCTAACAAAAGATAAAAATCACTTGATCAGTCCAATCTGACAAAGCACCCCATATCAGCAAGTCTAATCATTAATTTCCCAGGACCTTTTACACATATTCATGATTCTGACACAACATCAGGACTGCAAGTAACAAAAACATAAAAACACAGCAGAAAAATGAAATGATTGTTCTAATATTGAGAAGTTCTCTCCACCATCCAATCCAACAACCTTAATGGATAAAACTCCAGCTACAAAGAATCAAAACTAAACATACAAAACACCGAAGAACCCTTCTTGCAAAAACTTCAAAAATATATACCCTTTAGCTCATACAAGTGACACCAAGATACAAACTATAGATTAAAACCAGCTATCATAAAGTTGAACCAAGTCAACCAACATAAGAAAACACACCAGAATGAACTATGAAGTGCAAAAATCATTACTGTATAATAACAAAACCATACATAGGGAGGCAAAACTTTCAAAGAACACTAAAAAGGCAGATATGGAATATCAAGTACCTCAAACTCAAAGAGTCCCTAAAAGATGGTTGTGCCTTAATTGGGGAACAAAGAAGCTAAAAACTGGTGAAAGCATAAAAAACCTTAGCAAACACAAAAGACAAACTGATCCCAAGAGATTTTGCTATAAACCACCTCCTAGAAATCCCTTTTCAGTCACAAACAATGACATACTCCATTAGAATAATATACTCACAACCAAATTGAATAAAATAATAATCCAACATAAAATAATAACCAAAGATAGAGATAGAAAGACAAAAAGTAAAGAACAGTTAACCACAACCTTGTAAGTATATTTCCTTGTATACACTTACACTCCTAAGTATAATAATATTGGATTAATCTTTATAATCTATCATGTATGCATGAATCATCTTATCATGAAAATATATGTCACACACACATTGGCACGTGTGAGTATGCGAAGAAAGGTCACAAAGAAGCTCTTAACCACAAGAGGAGGGGGTTGTTGCTGTTGTAACTTGTAGCTGTTGGTGCCACAACACACCACACCACACTTGTTTCTCTCTCTCTTCTATCACTTTGTTGTTTGCTTCAAAGGGGTTTAAGAAAGCTAACTACCAGTTGGTGGACCTAAACACTGTCTTAAACCTCATTCTAACGCTTACCCACTTTCTCTCTCTTGCTCTTATTGCTCAACAACACCAACATTTTCACACACATTACACATACAAGCTAAGTTATGCAACACACACTACAATGGTAAAGATTGAATCTTTTTTGTTATAGTCCATCAAAACATACTAACTACCCATCAAAGGAACTTATAAAGTCGCAAATATTTCACATTTTCGCTTTTATTATTTAAAATATCTAGTTGTTTGCAATATATATTTTATCCGTATGAACTACAAACGACAATACAATGATTACAAAGAAGAAAGATTGAAATGGATTGGTTACGCCTTGTAAAGCTAGTCTATTAGTCTATGACCTATGTGCATCGACTTTAACACTATTTCTTTTTTGTTCGAGTATATGATATAACGTTTATTTATCGCCTCAAGTTTTTACCATTAAACAAATCACGTAACAATGTGTAGTATGTCGTGGCTGGACCCTTTAGCCTATACTGAAAGGAAAAATAAAAATAAAAAGGAAAGAAACAATTGTGGATGCATTTGTGATAAGAGGGAATAAAATAATTGGAGGGGTTAGCTAGTCTACAAGATAGCTGTATACTATTCGTAGGAGTAGGTGACAGTGACAACATCACACGTTTTAACGTATAGCAAAGGTTCCTAAGTGTATACGCTTCCATATAAAATTAATGTTATGTTAGTATGTTATGAGTATATTGGAATTTTTATTTGTTTGTTTGTTGGGAGTATTCAATTCATTTCTCTTGCTTGGTTGGTAATTGGGTATCCACAAAAATTTCTGCGCCCCATCAATTATTGATTTCTCTTGTTGAACCAAATAAATGCTGCCGAAATTAGTTTTATATTTGTTGGGGATTATAATTGTAAAAGTAATATAGTTTATTAATAATTGTCAAAAGTGTTGAAGATGTCCTATGTTGGTGACTTGGTGTTGAAAAGAAAAGTATGATGATTGGTAAGGAGTAACCAATAATTTAACACCAAAGTTATAAAGAAAAATTGATTCTTTTGTTACAATGAGTGAATTGTTGGAAAAGAAGATAATGAAACTATACTTTTTATTTGCCAGAAGTGGGGTGTGAAAAGGGGAAGTAGGATGGTAGATCAGTTGGTGTGAGGCTAAAAATGGTGTGTAACAAAAAATGCAAAAGGTTGGTTAATGCTTGAGCATGAATTTGTATGGTTAAGGTTGTGCTTTCCATCATTTGTGAAGATAGTTTGGTTGTACTTGGGAGATCACTATTGCAGTTGACCAATTATGCCATGCCACTCATTATTGGTCCAAGACCAGAGGTGCTAACTTAGCTTAGATTGTAATTCAATGTAACATCCATTACTTAAGTTTTGGATTGTTTAAGACAAGCTCCTTTATGTTTGGATGTACCTCTTCCTTTTCAAATGACAAAAAAATGGATCAAGGAACATTATCTTGAGGCCAAATTTAAAGTTTTTGTTAGGCCAAAGTCGTTGTATTAGTAAAAAGAGGATATGAGAATTCCAGTTTAGAACATCCACTTATATAAGCTACACCTATCAATTCTCATTCATCAATGCAACATGGGACAAATTCTACTTCGACCATCTTAAATGTCGTTCGAAAAAAAAAACCCAAAATTCGGCCATTATCTACCAAAAATTTTCAATTTATTATGAAGCACTTTAACACCTAAGACATTCTATATAAACTAATATTCCACTAAAGTAGTAATAACCTTCAACGGAAGTAAGTTTTCACCGCAAATGACGATTGCGATTATATCAAGATCGCAATGTGGCAATAATTGTTTGATTGTTTTGGACAAAGCCACAATCATCCACTCCAGATTTTCTCAATTGGATTAACAATCTTCCTGTCAAGCTATAAAAACTATCAAGATTGATTGTCCAATGAATGGTAAATCTAATCATGAGATAAAAGCCTAAAGAGCTAAGGAGCACAAGTGTCTAATGTAAAAGACAGAACATGTCAATTGGAATCCCTAATCATTTTGTTCTAGATCTAAGTTTACGAGTACCTTATCATGTGCTACCATCGGCCTTCTCCGTAATTGTTCTATTATATTGGAATGTAATCCATTATCCTACAACGGACAATGATTTGGAGTACAAATATATTTTCAATAAAGTGATTACGACCAACTCCTGTTCCCAAAGTACAAGCACCTATATATATTAACTAAAATTACCAGTTCTACTGCGTACTGAAAAGTCCTTAGCATGAGATGACAAGTGTTAGAGTGCATAAACTAAGCTGGGTTTCTTTCACTCTCATAATTTGTTTACTTCCTTTGATGTTTCGCTTTCAAATAGATCCACAAAAAAATTGTTATATTCTACTGCTGCTTATAATTAATCCATCGTCATATTCCTAGGAGAATTTGCAAACACGGATGGATGGATGTCTGACAAACAAGGCATTGTCATAAACTCATCAGAGCATGGTCATATGACTCATATCAAAGAAAGGAAATACAATAATAGAGATGTCCTAATTCCTGGCAGAATGTCCATGCAATCAGGCCGAGGAGTTTTATATTGTAGATAAGTTTTTTTTTTTTTTTTTTTTTGGTGATAAATATGGAAGATAAGTTAGTTTTTTTAGTTAACTGCTAGTACTAGGCTACTAGCACTCCTATTAAACATTGATGTGAGCTTTTCTTTTCTACTCATTTGTGTTTATGTCAAGCAAATGGGGAAAAGTATTTAGGTCTTCAGCCTTTTTGAATACTATTTTGGCAATTAAGATGTAATAATGTGCTTCATCTCATGTCCCGATACTCAATCGGATTGACACATGTCGTATTTGCATAATCTTTGAAGCTTTGTTGTTCAAATTGTCCATTATCCGAAAAGATTTACGTCTTGATATACTCATTTTTGAGTTAACAGAAGAAAGAAAATATAAATAGAACGACATTATTCGCAATAATACTGTTCACAAAGTTATGGTGCTCAACTAGACTTGGTAGTGAGAGATGAGTATATCACAGTTTTTGTAACCCGAAAAGTTGAAACTCTAAACCGACCTAAGTTGCCACAAGACCAACTAAAGTAAACCCGAAACCGATTTAACCCGGCCCGATCCAATCTGACCTGATATAGATGTCGAACACAAAATTGATTGAATAATAGTTGATTCTCATAAAAAATCATATAAGCTTTGTTTCATATGGTAAAAATTAACTGGAGTATATTTTTACTATTTCCTAAAGCTTGTCATACAATGTTGGATAAATGTTTATTAATTTGAAATTATAGTAAAGAATAACACGACTCCTATTTGGCCCAAGACTTTCACTTAAAACTAGTCTAACTCGACACCGACCCTAACCCGACTCAGGAGAACAAATTANNAACCAGATACAACCCGATCCGAAACCAAAGGCTGTCTTAACCTGAGTCCACCGGAACTCTACATGACCCGATGTGAGCTGACTTGAAGCGAAACCGTCCCTAGCCGTCCGATTGCCGGTTCTACAAGGACACAAGCCACCTTGTGCCCCGATATAGGGTTGTCTAGCCGTCCCTAATGTCCCATTTCCTCCATGTCGTATAAATTGCCCTTTTTTGTATCAGCACAAATATTAAGAAAGACTGAATATTGAGGGTCCTACATACAAGTTGGTCACCCTTTGGTGAAACTTACCCATAATGGAATGCAAATAATATGGTACACCCTAAAAGGAAAAATATGGCAATTCTCATAGGACGGATGTAATACTCTATAGACTAGCAGAACAAAATACCCCTTAAAAAAAAAAAAAAACAGAACAAGATACTCCTGTATAACATGAAAACATTTCCCAAATATCTGATCCGCATGTCTGTAAGCATTAAACTGCACCGTTTTTCAATGAAACTGTGAACAACATCCTCAAAGAATAAAGTATTACCTGATCATAGTCAATCTATTCAAATGTTTTCTACAAAATGTTCGTATATCACACTTCAGTTTTGCTGGCGTAAAATAATAAAGTTGTATTCATTTACTAAAAAAAGGGCCAATTAAAAACCACTTCTTTCACTGCTCAAACTTTGTCAAAGCCAGATAGTACTTATTTAAATTCTATTTCAAGATTATATTTATGCAAATATACTGCACTTGTCTCATACTCTCATGTATGAATGGTATTCCAGAAGGAAATTAGCCGCCTAATATGAAGCCAAATCAACCGACTTAAATGATACTGGGTATATCAGAAAGTCAGAAACATGTGAATATGTGATATCAAAAAATAAGAAGACACTGCTGACATTACTTCTAATCTGGACAACCAAATAAAAAGTCTATACCATTTAATATGTGGTGGTTAGAAGGCAACAAACAGGAATCGACACGTAATCATTGTTGCAGCCAACCTTAGCTTCTTGCTGTTCGTATAATCTTCTTTTTCTAAAGATAATGAGGTTTGTTTTACTTATAAAAATAGATTAGGAGTATTTCTAAGAAATATAACACACCTAATTTGGACGATAGCTTCTTCATGTCCATTGTAGGCTTGTAGCTACTCTTCCAAGTTATTTGTTCTAGTGTGATATAGTATTAACTTATTTTGGTTGTTGCAATTGGCTTACATAACCGAATACTCCGTAAAATAAAAGGAACCAAGGTAGCATCGAATGAGGAACTTCGTATGCTATGGGCTTATGGTTATGCACGACATTTTTGGAAGAAAACTTTATCAAAACATCTGAAGCAAACCTTAGAAGGTTATCCAATATCCACGATCGAAAACTAGGGATGATACACAAGACAACGAACAAATAGGAACAGATCACATATTCACATTCATAAACTAAATTGCCTACAAATTATATCCTACACCCGTAATATTATGTTCATGCATCAGATAATTATAAATAGTATGATTAGTGAATATGTATACTACTGTTAATGTATATTATATTAGTTTGATCAACATATATTTTATACTCCGTAGTTGATAAATATATACAAAATGGTTGGTAAATTTGCAAATAATATTATATCTTCCTATATTGGTGACTGGGAATGAATATACTACAGTAAATATCATACAAGGGGTGTATACTGTATAGTATAATAATTACATGTCTACATATTCACAAATGATCACAGCAAAGAACTTGCGGTATAAAGATTTAACACACTTGCAGGAGAAGCACCGAGCATACTCTTCTAACTAATATTTTCATCAAACAACTCCTATTGTTTGTTTGGTGAAATGGCTCTGTTTATAACCTTCCTCAAGGTTCTGCACTCCGACAGTCTGAGCTCAATAAAGTTTTCTGGTTCAATCATACTCAGAATTCCAGAGCATCAATTATAAATGATGTCACTACTGTAAAATGCATATGGATTTACACGGAAAAGAATTGGTTTAGATGAAAATAGTAACTGAGACCACAAGTCCACAACGTCCCTAGATTGTGGAACACGACTCTAATTAGGAAAATTAGTGACATACCCATATTACAACTCTAGACTCTATGTTTGTGCCTGACTTTTCTTCTCATCAATAATTCAATAAAGGGCCCTCTTAGCAAGTGAAACCAAGAAAAATGCTTAATAAACGGCTCAAATTGCTTGACCGCCCTCCAAAATATCAGATTATTCGTAAATACAAAGTCATAAACAAAATATCATACAATTTCATACGTTCATTTTCCAATTTTCAAGTCCAAATTCATGGTCCCTATTTTTTGCAATTGTTACCAGTACTCTCAGAATAATGTCAGGAAATACAATATCTAGTAATGCAATAGATATTAGAAGAACGTAGAGTGGAGAGTACCATGCTGGACCACTTACATGTGAACTGAAGGCAACAGGACAATTCTGTTTTTCCATAGGCTGGTCTTATACGATATCTTCAAGAATGTATAATCTTCTCACCAACCAAATTATCAAATTTGCATCAGCATAACGAAATAGCCACAGCACATGGCGATGCTTTTCCCCGAAAACGAAGATCTTTACTTCAACTGTCAACAACCTGGTTCCGGCGCCAATTTCCGCAGCCTCTTAAATGTGCTTTGATGAGAAGCTAGATTTTGGTTAGCGCCTCACAACAGCTTAGATAAGAAGCTAGATTTTGGTTAATGCCTCACAAAAGCAGTCACCAAAGACTCGTCTGCAGTTCTGTACCATGGGAAGTATACGCAGGTTTAAAACAATCATTGACTTAATAAACAAAATTAGCTCTCTAACAAAATTTGGCTATTCATCAAGAAACACCGAGACAAATCAGACAATGCCTTCCATAGATAATGTGAGTATGAACCATGAAAGCAGCTAAAACCCAGAGAAAAAAGGTAGTAATCCCTAAAAAGAACTTAAGTTTTAGCAAAACAATGCAAGAAAGATCTACTCCAAAAAATAAAGCAAGTATGGAAGACAAATGTGACTAAAGCACAAGAAGCAAGATATTGAGGTCCAATAGTGACTGAAGATGAATGGAACAAAAACCTTTCTTTCTTAACAAGTCATTTCTAACATCCACCAAGGAAAATAAGGAAAGATGAGAAATACAGAATCCCAAATTTTAGAAAGAAAGCATCACAGATATGTCCCTCCGTAAGATATGTCCCACCGTTAGATATGTCAACTGGTTATGGCTACTTGGAAAAACAAAACTCAATCTGTGAAATAACTTTCCGTCTGAAAGAGCACCAATTAAAGAGAGCATAAAACAAGACCACAAAAGAAGGTTTATAATTTGGACAGACTTCAAGCGATCAAACTCAGGATAAACCTAAGTAAAGCTCAGACAAAACATGGACTTGGCGAGAAGAGATTGGACTTCAACTCTTAATAACCTCCAGAGAAACAAAGCTTTGGCCAACACCAATTCAATGTCAAAATAAGCATTTGACAAGGCTCTTTGAGTATAATTCACTTACAAGCCTCTTGAGAATAGAACAGTATTCACAACTTAAGGCATCTCAGCTGGGACAGTTTGACAAAAACTCCCCACATGTTCATGGCATTAAGTCAAGAGAAATGAGCTACTCTGGAATCCAAAATTTTGCAGTATTCAAGTGGATAGGAGAAGGCACATTTAGATGATTGACCTTTTACTTAGATTGTACATCAAGTACAGTTTCGCTCTTGAACAGTACAAGCGACCTCGACACTCAGAGCACCATGCAATTACCATTGACATTTTCAAAATTATGCAAAAAAGAAGAATTCTAAACAGCACATAAATCTTCTTCTGAATTCACCAAGAACAAAGTCATCTATCCATCTTATGCTTCTCAAGTTCTCAAACCAACATCATTAATTTCCTGGTCTATCCAACCTCGCTTCCGTCCTGAACCTCCATCATTTATCACACGTTCAGTTTATCTTGCTTGTATGCCAGATTGACAGTGCATCAACAATGAACAGAAAAGTATGAAATTGTTCGATGACTAAACAGTAAAATCATTTACTACAGAATCCCCCTGTAGCAACAGACATTAATTCGTCATCTTAATAGCAGTTCACTGCATAGCCAATCTATACCACTTCAAATGACTACTTGCTCAATTATTTGGTCTTCCGTCAGGATCAGTCCGCAGCTCAAAGGAGTGAAGTTTACGCCAAACCTTATGCTCCCCTGATTTCCTAAAATCTTATCGTCTATGGCCAAATTTTGAGCAGATGCAGAATTGACAACAATCACACAAGCAACCGTCTAACATCTACTTCACAACCAGGTTCTCCTGAGGGTTAAAACACGACAGAGCACACTAGGTAACTCTTTTTACGCCTCCCCGGAAGGCCCTTGTCCTTCGCTAGTAAACGTCATTCATCAGTCAACTAAACTAGGGATTGCCAGGGGAGGGATAACAAAGGATTATATAAGGAAGAATCAAAAGAAGAAAAGAAACAAATAACACTTAATGGAGTATGGCTTCTATCTTCGTAACCAACCCGTTCCAAGACCCTTCTCAAACAATCATTCAATTGCTTCAGCATACACAAGCCTTAACAGAGTTCTAGCTACGTGTCCCCCATGCACACAACCAGGAAGTTCGTTAAAACTACCCAAACCGGTATCTGCTTATGGGTTAGTAAGATGGCCACTGGACCAGTCAATACATGTCCATCAAAACAACATTTCAATCAATTCCCAGATTCACAAAAGCAGAAACCAATAACCATAGATTCCAGTTCCATAATGCGACAAATGCAAAAGAAAATAATGGTAGAAAATTTTCAATTTCCAGTCACCGTTACGACTACATGTAAGTACTAGTTAACTACAGAAATCAAAACATGTAAATAAACAAAACAAGATCAGTCGTACCTCTATAGCATTCGGGCTTGATCATGATTGAAAAGGGCTTGGTTTATGTTTTCCCAACAAAGGCTGCCCCACAAATGTCGAAACGCAAGCAAATAGATCCAAATAGAACCAGCCTCTTTAACATATTAGCTGACGACAAAAATGGTAAAAAACACTACCTTGAACTGTGCTTGAATCACTCATCTTCCACTAGCTGCTTCCCAAATTTTCGCAATGCGAGAGAATAAACCTCCTTTCTTTTTCTTGATGTCCCCTCGGCAACCAATTTGACAGCCTGCATCAATGTCACAGGTATTAGCCAACAGTAAACTATTAGAACACCACCAATGAGTCAGAAGAATGTAGAAGGGAAATAAAGAAGCCAACCATGCAGGACATGATGTCAAACCACATATGAGGTGACCAAAAGGCTTTTGAGCTCAAACATGCATTTTCAGAGAAAAAATAAAATACAATTTATAGTTAGCAGGTCTTACATGAGATGGTCTCATGACAAGTTTACTGTTAGATGAAGGGTTTAGGTTGATAAGGCCATTTGAAGCAACTTTTATGGCATTTACTGGCACAAATCTGAAATCGATATTTTCACAGAAACTTATTTATCAGGTTCCTTATGTGAGTTTCATGAAAAATTACTGGCTGAGAATGTTGCAGCCAAACTCACCCCAAGCCCAGTCGTCTCAACGAACCATATTCATGAGACCGTCTCGAACAAGACTGCCTAAAATTTTAAGTCTAAACACAATGCCGCCAAATGTCTATATGCATTAATCATGAATATAAAAAAAATCCTACAATTTTACGCCAAGAAAGAAGTTCAGTGATGTTTCAAACATTGTAAACCATGTCAATATAAGCTGGATTTGTAGCTATGGTAGAAAACCCTCTGAAAGGTAGACCAGCAGAATATCTTGTCAAAAATAGAGGGGAGTCTGCCGTTATCACTCATCGCTAAGATATAAGATGATAATGAACATAACGATGTGTTCACTGAAGCCCATTTCTAAGGCTAAAAACTCCCAAATATTTGCAAACCTTTACGGAGGTGAATATAAGATATTAGCAGAAACCAGAATAAGTCTCCCAGTATATTTTGCGGAGAGCACAAAAAAGCACAAGGCACTAGAAGCAACAAGACTCTACTGTATCCAGGCACCTGCTGAATTTACCGTCTCTCAAAGTTCTTCACACAACAAAAATTATGTATCCTAACATACCTTCCATATAATATGGGATTACGAACCTCCCCCCCCCCCCCCCCCCAAGTAACATTATTCTATTCAGACAAATGACCTTAAAAGAACCTTTTCAAAACAACTATGGATTTATATATAATGTCAGACAGATTATTCTACTTTGAATATCAAATAAATTAGCTCAAGTTCTTTTTTAATATCTATCTTCCAGTGTATGATTTACATACATCACTGTGCTCTTTAAAAGAAAGAAGCACCAAACTTCGTCTACATGCATGCCATCACAAGTATGACGTAGCCTTAGTCCTAGGCTCCAAAGACGGATATTGCATCTATCAATCTCACGCCTTCTAAGATACCCCCCTTGTATCCTGTAATAGCCATCAGAACCTTAGATGAGGTCAATCCCAAATTCAAACTGCTGCGTAGAAAATATGTAACTCCCGCCTAAGATATTATCTAACACTAGGTGCAAACCTTTGATAATAATCTAGAGAAGTCTCTGAAGGTCTCAAAGAGTCTCCCAATTCCCAAAGTTGGCCAAACCCCTAGATGGCCCGCAAAAGCACATTTCCTAGGCTCTACCATTGGCTTTGAAGAGGTGCACATCCCCACAGGCAACCACGGTGCACGTGTAGTGATTAGTGAGGCGTACGAGCCACTGCTTAGGAACGTCAGGCGCAATTACCGAACCAACCAAAACACACTCTAAATCTACGTTATTTTCTTCTTGTTTGAACCTCCCCATATATCTTCTTCTTGCTTCCTGAGAGAGCACTCCTCTAAACCAAAATACTACGAACAATGTGCTGCTTGCGCCTTGATCCTCGGATGGGCTCCCCATCTGCCCTTCAAGCATCTTGAGCCTCATAAACAAGGTCTATAGTCCATATCCTCCATAACGACATCAACTATGCCCTTACGGGATAAGCAACCTAGTGAACCTGACCCGCAACTGAGGCCTACTCCCCAATGCCAACCAAGTCTAAGGCAAAAGCATAATCAAGCACCTGAGTATAGGAATAGACATAAAGTTTACCGACAACCACTAGCAAAATCAAAAGGCATGTCTCAACTCTCAAGTTGTCTTGGATAAACACCAAATAGTGTTTGAAGTGTGAACGTAACCTAGAGCATCCTGGAGATGACAACAGTCCTAGATAGAGGGCCATCTCGGTAAATGTTTCATTGACAGACAACAAGCATTTCAAAGAAAGTTTAAAAACAAAATAAGGAACAAACAACAGCCATTACCATAGAGAGACTATGCCCACTTGTAATAAGCTCTCTGAGGTCGTCCTCGACCTGAGAATCCTGTGGAAGTTCATCGATACACTTAGCCTTTCCCTCTATTAGAAGTGTAATCTCTCCCTTTAGTTGCCGAGCTGCAAATGCTTCCTTAGCTTCCCCTAGGGTGCCACGCCAAAACTGCAAAGGTGAGTGTAAGTCAAGCGTAATATAATGACAGCCCAGGTCCAGCCTCGATTAAGACGGACATATGGTCAAAGCAACCATCGAAATTCGAATAACATTCAATCCTCTATGTCGTAGCTCGAACATTTGGTTCATGCAAGACACTGAACACCAGCTAGTGATATCAACATTAAACCATCATAGCTCAAAGAATATTAATTATTAATAGAAGCATACCTCTTCATGGATTTTGGTCATTTCTCGAGCTATGACACATCTCCTAAAAAATGACAATGTATACAGTCAGAAGAACTCATTACGGTCAAGGCCGAACACCTCAATATTAATTATTATGTTACATTTATTCTTCTTATCATTTCTTGGTTTTTGTCTATTTTTCCTTCTTTTCTGCTGGGCATATAAAAAAAAAAGTACCCTATCAATTAAACAAGAACTAAAAAGCTTGTACTAGGAGCAATTACAGCATTGAAGGTTGTTAGGATGTTAGATTTGCATTTGAGAACCATCAGAAATGAGACAGCAAAACAAGGCGTATCACAGTAGTGAGGACAATGAGTCAATGACCCTATCAGTTTCCCCCCAATAAGAACTATACATTTAATAATATAAAGCTCTAATTAAACATATTCAATAATTCTAGACACCAAAAACTGCTACGATTTGTAGCTACCAAAGAATATATCTCAAGATCATACTATTCTCTAGTTACAAGCTACTCTCCCGTAATTGTATCAATAATTAATTTTACCTAGAGTCACTGAAAAGAGAAGAAGTTTCCTCAAGAAACTGGTGAAGCTTATGCGGAGGAACAAAAAATATTTGTGTTGCAGCCTGATTGGTGGAGAGCAAGAGCCTTTCTTTCCTGGACCCAGCATGCTTAGGTAGGAATCCAACTACATGGACAAAATAAAAAAAAAATTTACCAAAAAAGTACCATCCACCTGAATAAATAGATTAGACTTGAGAAATATTCTCCTAATGACATTCACATAAGCAGAATAAGCAAACTACCAAAAGTGAACTCATCAGTAGGCAAACCCGAGGCCGAAAGAGCAGCAACTACAGCTGAAGCTCCAGGAACAGGAACTACATCAATGTTTTGTTCCACACACAGCTTTGCCTGCGAGCCAATACCATATTTATATTAACTGCAAAATATGTAAGATTTCATTTTGTATGAGAAATTATGAGATACAAAAAATTATGATCACGATTGGTACTTTGGTATACGTAGACAATAAGGGCAAAAATGACATTTTAAGGGTCGTGGGTAAGAAGACACTTTTGCCACGGCTGTATCTTCACCAACAAAATTGCTTTATTGAAAGATGTTTTTGAAGGCATAGTTGACAATTGACCTGATGACTCTTTACAGCGTATGTTAACAGAAATGCTAAAGGTTTTGCAAGTAGGCAACAAGTGTGATGTACCGTAAAACACTGTAGTAATACGAACTCTGTAACATAAAGATGAGCAACAAAAACAGATGATTGATGAAGCAATGAGTCTTGTGTCAACCTCACATTTTCTGAAAAAAGGGTCACTGGCAGCCATGACTGGTCACAATTTGCTAGAAAGGTGTCTTTTTTACTTTTCGAATAAAAGGATTAACTTCCTCCTATATTGATATTTCATATTAAGGTAACCCATTTAAATAGGTGGCTTAACTTATGATGAGACCATCACATTTTTATAACTCGTGTTGAGATGAGTAGTCAAATTAGAGCAGTATATATAGTACTATGAAACAATATATTAAAAAAGGCATTAAGGGAACAATAAGAGCGATCATTAGTGGCTTGGTATTCGTAACTAGCAAAGATATGAATGGAGGCTTAAACCCATACGTCAATTTACAAGAAAGCAATCACTAACCAATTCAGTTCCAGGATCACTAATGCCAGGCATTCCAGCATCACTTATCAGAGCCACAATTTCACCCTCTTGCAAACGCTTCAAAACCGTTTGTTCTCTCTGAGACTCATTAAACTTGTGATAACTCATCTACAAATTAAACAAGTGTCAATAAGAATCAAGTCTACCAAAATATGTCTCCAGAACATAAACAACATTTGGCGCTTATATACTTACAAGAGGTGTTTTAATTCCATAATACTGAAGCAACTTTCCTGAATGCCTCGTGTCCTCAGAAAGTACAACATCAGCTGATTTGAGTACCCGCAAAGCCCTAGAATCAAAATGACCAGGATCAAAAAGCAAGGAAGCAAACTAAATTCTAAGTTCATAACACAGATCCTCGTTTTTCACGTTTAGAGTCCATCAATCCCAATACTTAAATAAAGCATTGCAAATTTCATCCAAAGCATTTTATGAAACTCAACCAGTAAAAGCTTGCAGGAATTCGTCAAAAATATCTCTCAACGCAAAAGAAAGCCTAAAGTAAAACAGTCCAAAACACAGTGAGGTAAACTTTTAAGGTTTTAAACTGAGCTTTCAACTTACCGTACAAACAGCTCACCAAAAACCTTAAATTCTCACCCACGCCCTCCTACCTTATGACCTTCTTATCCAAGTTCTTGCCAACCCTAAACGCTAATGCTAGCTCCCTTTCAAAATGATAGGTCACGTTCTCTATCTTAATATCTAATTCTAGAACAAATACTCCTTTTGCCTCAAATTAAACGGCCACTTTTTACTTTTAAGGTCTAACCACGCCACCTTACACAATTTTTTGCGAACCCTCAACACCAATATAGCTCCGCTCCAAAATAATGAGTCACATGCTCTATATTAAAATTCAATTCTAGTTCAAGTAGTACCTTCGTCCCAAATAAAGTGGCCAAATTTGACCTTTAAGGTCTAACCATGCCACTTTACCCAAATTATGAAAACCCTAGCAACATTTCAAAGGATAGGTCACATTCTCTACCTTAATTACTAAGTTCAGTTCAAATACTCATTTCGTCCAAAATTAACCGGCCACTTTTTCAAATGTCAAACCCTGCCTTACCCTTTAGCTCCGTTTCAAAAAGATAGGTTACATTCTCTATCTTAAGCCGGTCTAACAAAAGTCCACCAACTTTCCAATTCTAATTTAAGTAACCCTTACTTCCCAAATTGATCATCCACATTTTCCCTTAAAGGTCAAACCACCCCAACTCTAACCATCATTTTCTACCACAACCTACTATGACAATAATAACGAGATAATGCTGACTCTGTTCAAAAAGAAAGATCTCATTCTCTATCTTAAGTTGGTCTTACAAAAGTCAACCAACTTCCAATTCTAATCCAAGTAATCCTTCCGTCCCAAATCGATTGGCCACATTTTCCCTTAAAGATCAAACCACGCCAACTCTAACCATCATTTTCTACCACAACCAACTACTATTCTACTACTAACAATAATAACAAAACAATCCTATTCAATTACTAGTGAAGCTAAATCAATATTATCATAACATTCACAAATTCTTAAAAAAGACCGTCCACTTTTATGATAAAAGTAGACATGCTCCCTCCAAGCCCGAGTCAAATCAAATATTTATATCCCTTTTTATTGGACCAGCATGGCTCTGTATACTTTCATGATAAAATATAGACAGTGTACTTTTTATTTTTTTGTCACAAATGTGCGCACAAAGTCGCTGATAAGAATAAAAATAGACGGTCTCTCCCAAGACTTTCCGCATGACATTACAACTCAAAGCACATCGAATACTAACAAATAACCGAACAATTTCATAAATTCAATCAAACAAATTACCGGAAAGTGATATCTTCAAGATTACCAATAGGTGTACCAACTAAATACAGCCCAGGCTTCAAAACACCCTGCAAAAAAAAAAAAAAAATATTAACTTTTATTTTTCAAGCTCGACTTAATTAAAGACTGGTCAACGGAGAGAGAACCTGCTTGGAAGGTACGGTGGGCCCGTCGTCGGATGACGTGGATTGAGAGCAGAATGAAACGGCGGCGCGTTTGGTTGGGCGGTGAAATGAAGAGAGGAGAGAGACGGTGCGCCACCGTGTGGCGGTGGCGGGGGTGGTGGGGGTGGTGGTCCACGGTGGTAGTATTAGACGCGCCATTTACTTACACACTTGACACACTATTTTGCTCACTTATGTTGGACACTAGGCATTTTTAATTTTTTGTTTGCGATAAGTCTTGTATGAGACCGTCTAATTTTAAAATTAGACTAATTTAGAGTGATTATTTTGTCGCGGAAAGAAATTAATCTGAATGAAAACGAATTTATGAAGCGGTAATTGGTCTTACTGAAATTAATTCATATAATGTATAGTTTGGTGATCGGTGTAGTCTGAGCATTACTCGATCTGAATCAGAGTAGATTTTAGTTTAGATTGGAACCAAAGTGATCCGATAATTTCATTTCATGATTGAGCCAAACGGATCTCATTCGAATTGAACTAATCTGATTGATTTGTTTGTTAAGTTAACACCATATCGCCACTAATCACATACAACAACCACGCCGCAAAAAAAGAGCAAGTGTAGAAAAAGACGCTTGTATACCGGATTACAAGTGTTGAAAATACACTTGAACCCAAGGCGCGTGGGGTAATTAACCCGCGCCTAGGTTTGAACCTATTTTCCACATGCAAGGACTCGGGTATTAACCTTTTTTAATACACGTGTTTTTCCATTGCACATCAGGGGCAGGATCCAACAATTAACAATAGGGGTAGCGATTTTGACATTTTTCCTAGTCTTCTTTATTTTCTACGTGTTCTACCTTTTCTACTAAATTTTATGACTTGGGATTAGAGTATGCTAGATTGCTAGCCCTCGCTATTACCAAAATCCGCCCCTGATTGACATACAGAACAGAAAAAAGGAAAAACATAGGATAGTTGGATTTGATTGATCGCATATAATTGTGTTAATTGCATTGAAACTTTGTACAGCTGAAGCTCAACAAAGAGGTCAAAGAGCAAGAGGTTAACATATCGAGTTTGGATCATCTACTAATAGATTACAGATTATGTACACTAGTACTAGCCTACTAGGTGCCGACCATGCCGCATTTTTGTTACTCTTCCAGGTGCACTCCAATGTGCAGTTCTTCGTACATGCTAATAATATAAAAACAGAATTATATGGAGCACACATAAATGTCACTGATGGATGATGGACCCTTCTATACCCTGAATATAGTCACAGAAGCACACTTTTAACATATCACTTCTAAAATGGGAGTATTTTCTACCCTGTGAATGTCAAGTCTAGATATGGTGTACTGTGAGATAGCCTGCCCCCTAATCATCTTTAGGCTTTATCATCATGGAACCACCAGCTCGTCTCCTTAGGAGATCTTCCATTTCTACATTGCTACACATAACGATCATTGCCAACAGGGCGATTCTGCAAAAGTAACAAAACTCTTTTCAGTTACTGCCAAATGCTAGAACTGTTGGGGAAGAAAAAAGAGGGGCGGGGGGGGGGGGGGGTAACTCCTCAAACCTTCGACGTAGAACTCGACATCATGGAGAGGATACTGATACAAACAGAGCTAACTGTCATAGCTGGAGACCACGCATCATATAGAATATCTGCAAGCAGAAACAACACAAGGGAAAACACATCAGTACAAACTTGTTAAACCCATGGTCACAGCCAATTACCATGAGAAGCCCAAAAGGGAGGGAGCAAACATCTCAAAAGAAGGGGCAACTTCTCATAAAAAAAAAAAGGTCGAAGAGCTTCCGTGACAAACTTTGTTAATCCTTCAATGTTAAGTGAATCAAACCGAAGGGAGATAAATAGCAAGCTGCATAATGAGGTTCTGGGCCAAAACTACTGTCAGTTATCCTGTTTGTGGCTCGTTCGTGTTTTCTAGGACATTGTCAAGTACTCTCCCCTTTTCCCCTTTTCTACCAATTCTCAAGACTTTTCACATTCCCCTCACACATTTGAAAAATGTTAAAATTTGGTAGAAAAGGAGGGAGTATGATACATCCATGAAGCCACAAAAATGATAAACTCATACAATAATGAGACCATCAACTACTGGTAGGGCTTTGAGGTCAAGTGTGTGCCTGACCACCAACAAGTAGAGAGCTTATCCCCAAAAGATCTACAGCTGGAAATGCCGCCTAGAGAAAGAGGTCAGCAACAGCTACAGTCTGCCACATCGGCATCAATCCCAATCATATACGGGGAATTTGGTATATATTTGTTCATAATGAGAATTGAGAATCATTTGTTTTACAGATAAAGATAGTAAACTCAAACATGTGAACAATTAATCTTTTGTTGACGTAATTAAGATTCAATCACAGTTATCTGTTATCATGGTGACTCATACAAATATAAAGCACGTATATAATGCAGCTGAGAACACACTTTCTGCAACACAGACACAATGGAGCGTGCCTCACGCTTAACGTCTTATACAATCTTATCTGTCTGCCCAAAGAGTGGCTCACGATAGATTTCATAGCAAGTTTAGGATTCTAAGGAATGACAGAAACAGTATTCCATTTTAAGCACAAAGTAGGAGAGGTCCAACCAGATCTTATTCATAAACCAACACCATATTGCCACTTACAATGATTGGTAAAACGAGAAATATGCATAAATCTAGCCCATCAATCTAGGAAGCATCACAAACTAGTAGGAGTCTTGAGATGTTACCTGCAGCTAGCGTGGACATGTTGTCTCCAGATATATACAAATTTAACTGATCCAATGAGAAGATCGAAAGCATTACAGAAGCAAACAATTCCTACACACTTATACTGAGTACCATCTATAGAAGCAAAGCAATAAGCTAAAACTCAGTTGCTTGCTATCTCTACCTGTGTTACTCGGACTCGCCCATTTGGTGGCGAGTCAGGTGTCGGACACGATACGACTCGCGACACGACTCGAAATTCGTGTCCGATACTCGGGATTGCAACCCGACACGCCACCTCACAGAGAAAACGAGGAGGAAGATTTTCTGTCAGAGATTTACTGGTGAAAGTTGGGGAAGAAGATGAAGAGAAAGCTTTAAATAAAAAAGGGTAAAAGAAAATAAAAGAAACCAACATAGTCGCATACCAACATAAACAAATATAACTAAACCACCTCACTCTTGCATTCCACTCTATAACTTCCATATACCAAAAAATCATAAAAAATACCCTTTTCTACCTCATCTCTTATACTACCTTGGGGAAACCCACATAGATCGAATAGGTATCATACTCCCTCAGTAGAACCCGTAAATATAGAAGGATAGGTGCCATATAATGTTATGATGTCACCCATTCTCTATACCAAACTCTCAATTTTGAGCCGCAAACATATTACGTGAGGAGGGGGGCAAATGATTTTTTGGTACATTGGAGCGGCTAATAGCTAATGCTGCGGGGGACAACCCCTTAGCAGGTTTAACTCCCAACCATTAGGCCAACCTTACTCCGGGGGTATCAAAGTAGTGAATTTAGACATATCATAAAGACAATCAGCAACAAACTACACACTACTATTAAAATGTAACTAGATGCCGAAGTGAAATTCCATACATGTCACCAAAATTATTGATCAGTCACATATTGGACCTCAAACAACATAATAAGTAGAAAACAAAGTAGTAAAGAGTACCTAAACAAATATGCCCAGTGCTGTAAATATGAGGATGTGGAGGCGCAGGAGGTACAAGTACAAATATCACCTATTCCCCAGACCAACACAAAAATTAACTAAAAGAAAAAAAACTTCACATCATGTGCATATAACTTAAACCACAATGATCCCAGTTCACAAATAACAACTAAAGGTTTAAACTTTACATCATGGGCATATAATTAAACCACAATGATCACAAATAACAACTTAAAATTCAAACTTTACATCATGGGCATATAAATTAAACCACAATGATCACAAATAACAACTAAAACTTCAAACTTTACATCATGGGCATATAAATTAAACCATAATCACCACAAATAACAACTAAAGACTCAAAATTTTCATCATGGGCATATAAATTAGACCATAAATAACACAAATAACAACTCAATACTAAAACTTTATCACTATAATTTACCTGGGGTGCTTCCATAGGGTACTGCTCAGGAAAATCAACCTGAAGCTGGTAAATTTCATTAGCATATAAAGTCCCAGGTGCACCAGTAACTTCAACTACCCATCTGTTAAAAAAAACATGATTATAAACCAAAAATAAAATTTTGAAAAATGGGTAATTAAGAAAAGTTAATACCTTTGTAAATTATCAGAGACTTTATATTAAAAGCCATCAGGAGGGCCACGTTGCCAGTTTAGTAGCTCTTTTTGGAGACGATTTTGAGCAATTTTGTTTAAAGCCTGTAAATTTACTAGTAAGAGTTAGAATTTAGTTTGTGCAGTAAAAAATTGTGGTAAAAAGTTAAAAGGGTGAAGAAGAATTTACTTTGCGAGATTGAGTAGATGAACTACTCATGGCTGCTCAGTCGATAGGAGAGACTACAGTCTACAGAGTTTGTAAATTTGAGGTTAAAAAGTTATTGTGTGGTCTTTTTTTTATAATTTATCTTTTGATAAAAGGTCTTAATAATAATAAAATGAAAAGATATGTTAGAAACCACTTGAATTCTACTCAAAGTCATTTTATCTTATGGTAGCGCTAAAACTCATGAGGGAAAGTTGTGCCACCCATAAATCCATAATAGTCATATATGCCTCGAATATGAACAGTGAAAATCAAAACATTATATAATAGGCGGGTTTTTTTTGGATAGCTATTAAAATTTTGGAGATGTGTTGCGGAATCGGAGAGGAAGCAATACGAAGATTTGAATCCAAAACAACTTTTACTTAAGTTGAACATGCAACAATTACAATACTAGACCACTTTATTCTTTGATAGTTACAAACTTTCTTTGGTTTTAGTCATCCATATTCGACCCTTTGGATCAAAATTTTAAGTGGACTGTTAAATAAGATGGACCCATTCATGGATTTGATACCACGTGAAGTCCACAACCAATGATGTAGTGTAGGCATATTTGACAATACAAGTACTTCTTAGCCTCGAACAATGTTCTTTTTCCCTTTAGTTGTTAGTCGTTTCGTTTGATTAATCTTTGTCAAAAAACAAAATATACAGTTGCTTAGGTGATTAGGTGAACTACTGTACTGGCAATCTGACACGAGTAACAAAATGAAAAAAAGAGTAAATATGTAGGCATGCCATTGAGGCATTAAGCATTTGAGCTGATTTTGTTGACACTACATGCATACTTATTTAGCCCAGTTTAAGGACATTACAGGGTCAAGTAGTAATCTAGCATTGATAGGTTAGCATCTCCTCTTGGCCTGTCTCCAGGGGTGTAAAAGCCCATAGACGGTCTCTCCCAAGACTAGCTGTACGAATTACAGAGTTCCAAAAAAGAGTCATGTGGAGCTTATTACTTCGTAGTCCGTATAACCTTGGCCATGATATTGGAGATATAAGCCTCTTGTCATACACGGATTGGAACTTCAGATTACACGAATTGTCATTTGTGCATATATGACTAGATCCAACTAAAATTGGGGTTACTGAATGATCAAATATTTCATTAACCAATCAATAGGGTAATAATATGTCAATTGTAGTTTTAAATAAGATCTAACTATTACTTTCAAGCAGCATTCATTTGTGGTATTTTTGCACAACCACTGACTAAAAATGCAGCATTTTGATACTTACAAGTCTTAATGTGTGTGGCACATTATTCTTTTCGAGTGCCAATAATTGTATTCTTAAAATTGAGTGTGTTTAGGAAAATCATTTGCATAACAAACGTTCTATTAGGTATCGGTCATTGCAATAGTGCCTCACTTTGTGTAATCATAAGATAACTCATTAACTTGTGTCATGGTTGCAATACAAGAGCAATACCTACGTCTCACAAGAACCACCTATGTTTCACATGATATTATGTATCTCGTTGAACCACTCTATTAGCCGCTCTTACCACGACACTCATACTATACCCTCCCCTCCTCCTCCCTCCCCCATGTTTCACATGATATTATGTATCTCCTTGAACAACTCTATTAGCGGCTCTTACCACGACACTCATAGAGATATAACACTCCCCCTCCATGTTTCACATGATATTTACCATGATACTCATACATATATATACCCCCCCCCCCCCCCC
>CAAKMY010039715.1:0-13257 GCA_901111285.1 Corrigiola litoralis
TACATACCAAGCTTGTTCACTGTGCTGAAAACTGATTCAACCCTACTATGCTTTAAACTCAATGATCCCTCTACTTTGGTTGAAGGTCCAGGTAACAATTTCACAGTTGTCTTGCTTGCTTGATCATATTCATTTGCTGTTCTTGGCAGCGCATTTCGAAGTGCCGCCTGATCCCCAAGCATACTCTTCATACTCCTTGATTTGAAGGCCTCTAAAACATTCATTTTTCTTTGTTTCTCTTGGTTAACTACCTTATTTTTCTGTTAGAGCAATTGATTGGCCACAAAATGATATTGGGATTGAAGTATGTTAAGGAGACCTATATATATGAAGGAGGAAACTCGAATGATCAGCTTTCTAGATGCCTTAGTCATGCATGGCTCAGCGACAGGAATATATTTCAGGGCCACAAAACAAAGTTTCTTAAAAAGTAAGTTGCTCGCATGTGGGATGATTGCATTCAAAAAGCGATGATGAAGAGATGCAACTGTATGTTTCTGGAACTGTTTTTTGTTGTTGGTACGAAGTATTTCTAGTTAGGTTGTTAAGAGATGTAGCAATATTGTAATCAGATACTGCTGGGGCAAGGTTTGTGTATCATTGAAGCTTTTGAGTTGGCATAGCAACTTTTTGATGCCACCAACCTTTTTTAACTAACACCATAGAGCCTAAAGATGTTTTGATCAAAAGGTTCTTCCTATAATACTTAACCTTGTCTAGTACTTGTGAATTAAACAAATGACAATAATACTTAAGCTTGTCTAGTACTTGTGGATTAATTAAATGACATAACAATGTCAAGTATTATGGTGATATAATATCAACAAGTATATGAGATATGCAAAAATTCGGTTTATTTTATCAGGCCTCTTGATAGATGGTTTTAGATAATGTAACTAAGGGGCAGAAGTAACCAAAAGGAAAATCAAGAAAGTGGCACCTTAAAAATCACCACCTGTGTATCTTACAACCAAAATCTAGAGCTGATTAACAGTATGAAAATTAGACGAGTTGTTGAATTGGAGTTGCTATACTTCTCATCATTTTTGCCATGTTTAAGTTTCCTTGAGAAAACTTTGACCTTAGACAGGGATTCTAACATGTAAAACTTTTTACTTTATAGAAAGTAATATCTGCCTCAGCAATGAGCCGATACTGACAACATTACACATGCAATGTAGTCATGGGCTTAGAACCGCATGACTGCCACTTCATTGCTTAGTCACCATCTTCTTCTTATGTCAAAGCAATTTCTAGTCCAAATTGGTTTTTGCTGGCAAGGACTTGCCTAATCTGATCTTCTCCTTGTCCAATACAGGGTCTTCCTGACTTTATGAAGATGCATGATCATAGGTACATTTGTAAAGTGTGCAATGCAGGTTGGAAATAAAGAAGATTTCCCACTATCCCTGGAAAAGCTTGGAACTTACATCCGAAGGAAAATACAAAGGAGGTCCCTTGTTATTGATAAAGGGCTGATCTGATAGGTTGATTGATAGCAGGCTGATGACAGGCTTATCAAGATAAGTAGTAGCGCCTTTCATCTTTTTGGCATGTGATGCTTTCTGCATTTATCCAGAGTTTTCTACATACACTAGTATACAGTACTAAATTGTAACAGTGATGGGATAATAGTTTCAACCTTCAAGGGGCTCAATTTCATAAAAATCCAACTATTAAGCTACTGCAGTTTCAGTCTTAAATACTAAAAATTTTAGTGATTTTCTTCCTAGAAAACATGAACTTTCTTTTCCTCCTTTAAGATTTCTGCTCAGGTCCTTCTTTCATGAGACAGATGAGATTTAAACTGATTAAGTGGCCTTTGCTATGCAAATTTCATCTGTTGAATGTAATATTCCTGTAGGCTGTAGGATGCAGCAATGTTCTAATTGATATTTTATTATTCAGTAGATTATTCCTTCCAAATATCTCATACTCATGTTATTGTTAGGCAATGTTAAGATGGTGAAGGAAATATGATAATTCATTGGTCAGGATGCTGTTTGGTTGTTTGGAGAAAACTACTGTGATTCACTGATCCTGGAATATATTAGTAGATCCTCTTTTTTTAATTATTAACATAAGTAGTTCATACTAGAATTGAATAAGTCATCTTAAAGGAGTAATATGCTTAGTGCCTACCAGCTTGTTTGCAATATGTTTACCTTTATTTTTCTAAGCTTTCCTTTATATCTTCAAACCTGCTTTTCACTCCCATGATCAGAAAAAAATGGAGTAAACAAAAAAAGAGGCCCAACATACTTTTTGATCTGTGATCTAATTTCTGAAAAAGTGCTATTTGCATGGAATGTTGATTGGTTGTAGCCTTAACTTGTTGCTTGAATGCAAGGATTTGTAATTCATTGCGCGTAAGATTGCATTGTGGTCTTCTGCTGGTCAAAGGTTCAATCATGCATGCATGACCATCTAAGCTAGAGAACCATTATACTTGTTAGTTTTGGATTGCTGTCAATATATGGTTGCCTATTTGGGCAAAATTGAGCTCCACATGATCACTAAATCAGATATGTTCCAACCTTATAAGCTTTACTAGAACTTGAGTGGTATTCTGTAGGGACTGATCATTTTTAGGGTGATAATATGACCATTATATGACATATCATTGCATAATTTAGTCAATTGACATCATGGTCAAGTTTGAACAAGGCATACATAGTGGAGGACTCAAATGATCACTTGTAGTGTATTCGTCAGCTGTTCAATGATCAGCTTCAGGTGATCCTTTGACAGCAAGGCAGTTGAAGATAGACTGTAGCTGACCCCTGTTGAGTACAGTCAGTTGGAACTTTTTGAAACTTCCAAGAACTTGTGGGAAATCTTGGGAACTTGGGGAACTCGTTTGTATATTAATAAGTAATTTATACGAACTTTTGAGAACTTACCTGCATTTTGGAAATTTTTAGGAACTTTTGAGAACTTTTAAGCAGGCTTCTATTGTTCCACTACAGAGAACAGACAAACAGACGAATTCATAGCTTCATTAGGTTAGGAATATGATCATCAGTTTCCTCTGTTTGATTCATTTGATTGAACACTCACCTACATTCCGATTCTCTAATACTTACGCCTGTATTGATATGGTGTAAACATTTCATAGATCCGTGTTACACTCCTAGACCGGTAAAATTGTTTTCGTATAATTGTCTCTTAATTGGCATGAGTTTTGCTTTATGCTACCTGGCTCCTTGCATATCCGACATTTATTACTTATGTCACATAAGGGTGCTATAAGCCTATAACATGGATATATGTCGACTCTTGGGATCTTTCTTTCCACAAACTTTGTCGAACATATCGGAAATGGCCAAGTCTGCCAGGAACTTTTGCAAAGAACTATTTCACTTGGGCTAAGAATTTTAACCATGTCCAACTTATGACTCTTTTTTTACCATCTGTAATTTCAGAGTGTTCACGGGTCCAAAACTTCCATTGTGATGTAATTTTACTGCTAGGCATTTGCAGTTGCACTAATCCTGTTTTAAGTTTCTGACAGCAGTTTCGATTAATCAGTAGGGGAAATTCGCTTCAAGAACGTAACTGTGTCTGGTTATGGTTTATGAGAGGAAAAAAAATTTCGTCTAGGTCAGACATGTTGCATGTTGTAAGACCAAATTATTGGAGGATAGATTAGGAATATTCTACTCCAATACAAATGATCATCCTGAAGACAGACAATACTGCTTTCTGTAATAGTTGAACTGATAAACTTGGCTGCCATATATAAATTAGATTGTTTATGTTGTGATGAACGAATCGTAGTGTAGTAAGAAACTCCTCGAGTGCAGTACTAGAAATTTGAAATGAAAGATTCTCCTTAAGGGTGTCATTAATGTACAGAGTCAGCTGCTATCTTAATCTCGTGATATATACAAGCACACTTTTAGTGACAGCTGACGCTTTAGTACAGCAAATAAGAAATATTTGCAGTTACTACATGATCTACATCTAGGGATAAAATAACCTATTAATGTGTTTGCTTTTTTCTTGTTGAAATTTATCCCGAGTTCAGCAAATTAAGCTTTGGGAGACTGCTTGTTGTAGGCATTTGAAAGTTTTCTTGTAACTGAGGAATCCCATGAACCAGAACTCAAAGTCGTCTGAGGTCACTACTTGTAGATACTTTTGTCTTGGCTTGTTCATGTTCTCGCTTTGATTGACTCCTCTGATCTTCCACAATGGGATAACTATCTGCATGTGTTCACATGTTATGTTCCTTCCATTGATCTTAGTCACATAAATGATGTATATGAGTAATACATACATATACATGCATGGCATATAATAGTGTGACATTTACCTTGTAATGGAATCTAAGTGATTCTCCTGATGGAGTGGAGACTTTTGCAATTGCTTTGTTACTGCAGAATGCAACTTTTTCTGTTGAGATGAAAAGGCGGCCTGCTACAGGACCAGCTGTGGTGAACAAACAGCACTGAGTAGCCTTTAACAGCTGCTCTCCTTCCCGTACACTAAAGATTCGCCTGAATACTTTGTCGACCCCGCCTACTTGTAGAATCTTAGCACCGAAGCTCAGCTTTCCTTTCACTGTAAAAACGACAGGTTAAGTCTCCATATGTCCAGAGTTGCATGGTTGAAAAGAACTTAAGCTAGGAAGGGAGATATATAACTTACCAAGCTTGTTTACTGTGCTGAATACTGATTCTGTTCTATCGTGCTTTAACGTCAAAGATCTGTCTAGTTGGTCTGAAGGACCAGGTAATAATTTTATAGGTTGGTTGCTTGTATGATCATATGTTACTCTTGACAACCCATTTCTAAGCACATTATCTCCAAGCATACTCTTCATACTTCTTGATTTGAAAGCCTCAGAAACATTCATTTTTCTTTTGCTTCTCCTTTGTTCTTTTGCGACTTTAAGTATCTCTTAGGAACAATTGACCTCTAAGTAATATGATTTTGGTTGGTGGTGAGAATGAAGTAAGCGAAGGAACGGTATATATAAGCAGGAAAGGGGGCTAAAGATATTTCAACGTTTTGAGGGCATGATCCATACATAGGTCAGCTGAGTCATCCATGTATCAGCAAAAGTAGAAATAAATTGAAGGTCCCTCTATAAATTTCTTACTCACTGTATTGATCCCATGTTGAAATGCTTTTTAAAAGTGATGATGTAAGTAGAAACTTATACTGATCTTTAACTTTTGGACCATAGTATACAGGAATTATAAATCACAGAATAGTTTCTTCTTTTTGCTATGTATTCTATACATGTAGTAAGCAGAAATAGCATTGTAGAGTCAGACATTGGGTCAGGCTTGTGCATCATTTGTATGTAAGCATTGAAGCTTTTGAGTCGGCAGAGTGACTTTCTGATGCCATTTAATTTTTCTACAGTTGAGCCTATAGGGTTCTTTGAGAAGGCCCCTTATCTACTTATGAGTTAAGCAATGACATTATATTGTTAGGTACTCTGACAATATCATCTTACCATTTTATGTGATGCATATTATAAAAATAAACACAAGTTAACTGGTAACGATAAAATACGGTTGCTAATCAGAAAAGGGGCACAACTAGGACAAGAATAAATTAAGGTGGCATCTGATAGTGTTAAGACACAGCCTAATTTCTCTAACAAGCTAAGTCTCATGCACTTTTTTTTTTTTTTTTGACAAAGCTTAATGCAGAAATCTTGTGCAAGATAACAATATGTGTATTACATAAGTCTATTAAATATTAGCTTCTCATCAATTGTCCATGTTCTTATTATATACAGTATCTTATTTGGTTTTACATTCATAGGTTTCCTTTCAGATTATGATGAGGAGCAGTCAAAGATCCTACTCTTTAGCTGGCTATATTAACGTCTGTAAGCAAACCTTTGTCACAACTCACAAGTCTGCATCAGCAATGAGTTATCTCTGCAAGCTGATAGTGCATTGTTGTGATGACACTGGATCAACATGACTGCCAGTTCTTCTTAATGCTATTTATCCTTTGTGTCAAGACAAGTCCTGACCCTTCTTTCTGTCAAAACAAGTCCTGAATGGTCTCTTATCACTTTGAAGCAACATCCAAAATCTTTTTCTTCCGTCATTAAAAGCATTTTTTTCTGAACTTTTGGTCATTCATGCATGCTTCATGCTACCTGTGCAAAAGTGTTCTGGCACCAAGCTTAAAGTTGTCAGTGTAGGCCATGGAAATCTGGTTGGATGAGAGCAATCCTGTCATCTGTCTGTCTGACTGACTCTAGAAAATCTTGGAACTGAAGAGAAATTAGTATACAGAAGATTATTTGGCAAATTGAAAATGATTATTGGCTGATTATTATTTTCACGAAGAAAGGTTCGTCTAAGTATAGTTCTTTTAACAGATAGAACAAGGCTCCCTTATCTACTTATAAACAAAAGAATGACATTATTTTGTTAGGTACTCGGACAGTCGGACAATTTATTACCATTTTGATGATAACGCTTAAGAAAACAAGTTCACCTAAATGCTAATCAGCAAAGGCGCACAATTAGCGCAAGGAAACTTAAAATTTGCACCTGTTAGATCACAGCCTAATCTACCTGACAAGCAAAATTTAGTGTAAATTGTAACTTGTAAGTATGCTTATTAGATGAGTATTAACTATTAGCTTTGATCAAGTTAACATGTTTTTACTTATCTATTCATTCATTAATATTTTTCAGGTAAAATTTATGAATTTCCTTTCTGATAATGATGTGGACAGTCAAAGATCCTACTCTTTAGCAGGGCATATCCACATATGCACAGCTTTGTGCACAAGTCTGCATCAGCAATGAGCCATCTCTGACAAGTTGATACATGCATTGTTGTCACGGCACTGGACAACAATGACTTTCAATTCATTTTATTGCTAACCCTTTTGTAGCGCCAATTGTGTAGGGCGACTAAGCCGGGCCAAGTCAGAAAAATTTGATGACTCAAGGTTCATTCATCTTCCTTGGTGTCAAAAGTAAGTCCTGATAGAGTGATAAATATCTGTTACCACTTGACAGCACCGTCTCGAACTTTTTTCTTCCGTCAATAAAGGCCTTCAGGTAACCTCTTGGCAATTCAAGAATGCTTCATGCTACCTGTACAAAAGTCCTTTGGCACAAGCTGAAAGTTAGTAGTGTAGGCCTTTGAAATTTGGATGGATAAGATGGTATTTGTCTGTCGGACTCGCTCCAGAAACTTTTGGAACAAAAGAGGAATGCTTACACTGTTCATTTTTATGGATATTCTTCTGATTGCTGATAATTTATCTAGTTAGGGATTCATCTGATTGGACATCCCCGAAGAAATTATTTTAGGATAAATGGTTCACGTATTAGTAGAGAAGAGGAGTTCGGTTGCAAACGTTCCTGAAACATAGGGGTCTAGAGCCTAGACTCAGTCACAGACTAATAGTTTTGTCATTATGATTTGAGAAATATTAATGGAGAGAGTCTATCACCATGGGTGGAAAGACTACAAGTCTACAACTGATCTGTTGGGTGAAAAGTGAAAACTATAAAGATCATGTCTTTCAAGTATGCAAAACTTTGGTTTTGCTATTTCCTTATATTTCAGTGTATGATTTACAGTTTAACTTCCCATATACAAGTGTTATAGAATCCTCTTGCCAATGCTAATAGATGATAGCTTCACCAATCATACTGCCACCAACTATTCATCCAGCAGGTCTGCAGGAGTGAAGAATACAGAAGCATGAACCCCTCCTCTATGTGAGATTCCATAAGAACTGTATACTTTGAAACTGCTATTGGCTCTAAGCCTCTACACATAAGTTACTGTATCCATCTACACTCCCTGAAAAAATAGAAATTTGCTGATACGGATATCTGTAATAATACCCCTATAGGAATATGTATAGAGTTGATAAGTGCAAAGATTGGTAAACTCTTTCTTAGTTTGATTTGCTGCACACATATGCTTAGTGGCCAGTTATATATGACTTTATTGTTAGTGATATAACAGCCTGAAATGTTAGGGATATCAATGCTAGTTGATTCTGTATGTTTGAATTGTTTAGCCACATATTAGTACACTGCTATTTCTTCTTGACATACAATGCTTTTCGGATTTGTTTGTGATTTCTCCAAATGTCAGGTATCCTGTTTGGTTGATCTAAGTAACTTTCTGTCATTCTGTTGCATTAATATGATAGTCTGACACATCCATGTAAGTATCACTCCAATACTTACTAACATGGGTCAGTGGCTACCAGCTTAATTGCATTGGGCATGTCCTTTAGCTACACGTTTTTTGCTTTTTAATCACAGATCAGAGATAGTAAAGGCGAAAAAGCTATAAGGCAAGCTCAACAAATGCTTTTTCAGCTTTGATTTAAATATGACTAGTGCTAAAACTCATGAGGAAGAGCTTTGCCGCCTAAATGGTCATGTCCGACTTCTAGCTTGACTAAAGCGGACTTTTGGGAAGGAAAGAAGAGGGCAAAAGATAAAATGTCAGCTAGTAGACAATAAGTCATTGCTAATGTGAGGCACTGCAGGCTAGAAAGTAAATATTTCTACTAAAAGTGTTTCCCCAACTTATATATGCACTAGGATATCTTACAATCACTTTTCCATTTTCTCCCTAATTTTTTTCCTGGCAGTCATATATGTCAGATACAGTTAAGTAGAGACAATGGAAAAAAAAGAGGGGGTGGGGGGAGCTTGTAAATTAAACTATTTGCTAGTGATAAATTGCTGAGTAACATGTGACTAGGAAAAATGAGGTCCACATCATTGCCAAATCAGATGCATATCCACAATGGCATGCTTTAGAACAAGTTCACTGGTGTTTCTATATTCAGTAGTCACTTACCAATTGTTTTTTTTGATCATCCAAGTCAGATGTCTCAAACTTTTGAGTGGTGATCAGCCTGACATACCTATCGCTTAGGCCAATCGACCCCTTACCATGGGAAATAGATACCCCTAATGTTTGGCCAAAAACGTATACTGTGTACAATTTAACCACCAACTGTATTTTATTTATGATATGTTCCAAGTATATTGTGGAATAAGTAGATAATCTAGCCATTTGCATAACTTTCATACTAAATAAGTAAATATCTAAAGAAAGACACATATAAAAAAAATCATCAGTTAACCAAGAGGCTAAGACTATCTAACCAAGGCAGGAACATTGAGACCCAATGCTTAGCCTTACCTTGACTTGCAGTCGTCAGTTTCCTCTCTCATATTTCACCTACAGTCCTCTTGTAATGTACGGAGTAATCAGTTTAATATAAGATCTCTAGACCAACAAAATATCTTCTGGTCTTTTGATATAAGGGGTTTTATCACCTATATCCCTTTCTGATTCATTAGTTGTGTAAGATAAAACTGCTAAGACACTGATGTATGTGAGTTATTGGGAATTTTGAGAAAAGCCTGCATAATCTAATGTAATTGGTCTATCTTAGACCTTATTCTCAAAGATAAAAGCTTAATGAAAAAAACTTCTAACAAAGTCCAGCTCAGAATTCATGGACAATAAGTTGGGAAACATGAATGAAGGCAAGAAATCTTTTTCTCAATCAATAGAATGAGTTCAGAGCAGAATTTACAGTTACAGAGTTGTCGACGTACTTCATCTATAGATAAAATCCTAGATAGTGATTCAAAAAGCAAAATACTTTCCTCTTCTTCTAAGTTGAACTTTAACTTGAGGTCAGCAAATCAGGCATTGAGAGACTGCTTGTTGTAAGCATCTGAAAGTTTTCTTGTAATTCAGGAACCCCATGAACCAGAACTCGAAGTCATCTGTGGTCACTACTTGTAGATATTTCTGTGATGGCTTTTTTACGTTCACACTTTGATCTGAACTTTTGATCTTCGTAAGAGGGATCACTATCTGCATGTACATAAATGTTCATGGTTAGCATATGTTGAATGCTAATAGTTTCTAGGAGAACATGTAATCGGTGTGTTGATATACATTTGCGCATGCAGATATATAATGGTGTTTACCTTGTAATGGAGTCTAAGTTTATCTCCTGTTGGAGAGGAAACTTTCGCAACTGCCCTGTCGCTGCAAAATGCGAGTTTATCGGTCGAGATGAAGATGCGGCCTGCTATTAGACCAGCTGTGGTGAACAAACAGCACCGAGAAGCTCTCAACAACTGCTCTCCTTCCCTGACACTAAAAATTCGTCTGAATGCTTTGTCAACCTTGCCTACTTGTAGAATATTAGCTCCCAGGCTCAGCTTTCCTTTCACTGTATCATGTTAAAATTAAACATAAATCTTCCATTCACAGTTGTTTTATTTGAGTAAATTGAACTGATATATGAAATCAGATATGGTTACATTACATACCAAGTTTATTCACTGTACTGAATACAGATTCAGCTCTACCATGCTTTAACATCAAAGATCCATCTACATGGCCTGAAGGTCCAGGTAGAAATTTCACACTTCTCTTATTGCTTGCTTGATCACATGTTAGTCTTGACAACCCATTTCTGAGTACATGATCTCCAAGCATACTCTTCATGCTCCTTGATTTGAATGCCTCGGAAACATTCATTTTCGCGTCCTGATGATGTTTACTTGTAGCTTAGAGGTTTTCTTACAGAGCAATGGACTGCTAGATAAGGATACTTGTAGTTCTGAAGGTTTGTAGTGGAAATGAGGTATGTCAAGGTGAAGTATATATAGAAAAGAGTGAATTCCAGCAGGTTGGTGAATTTTCTACCTTTCTACGTGCATGGATCATCAATAGGTCAGCTGAGTCATCCATGTCCCAGCAAAAGGAAAAGCAAATTCAAGTCGGCCAGTCAAGAAAGATTTCTTCTTGAATAAGTTGATCCCATGTTGGTTTGCTTTCAAAAAGCAGTGATGAGAGATCCAATCGCTTCTCCATAAAACTATATATAAACTATAATAAAACCGGAAAGTTTTGTATAACACCATTTACCTGTAAGAAAAAATTAAGCAATCTTAAATTGATCATTTTTAGTATAAAGTAAGTCACTCTTTACTGTGTCGATGAAAAATAACCATTCAACTCAATTTGTAACTGTCTCTTTTTAAGTCGAAATTAGAGCGTCTGTTTTGATAATGGGTAGAAAAACAGTGTAGGAGCAGGACAGTTTCTTCTTTTCGCCAAGTATATCAATCTAGGTTGTTATCAGAAATAGCATTAAGATCAGACACTGGGGTCAGTTTTGTGATCATGCATATGTAGGCAATTAAGCTTTTGAGTTGGCAGTGTACCTTTCTGATGCAGCCTTTTATTTAGCACTATCAACCGAAAGAGGTTTATAGAAAGGGTCTGACTCCTCTAATTAACCTTATCTACTAATGACTTAAACAATGTCGGTATAATCTAAGGACTTAAACTATAGTATTCACACAGCAATGTGAGAGGTCAGAGATTGAATTCAATTGTTATGATATAAGGTTCCTGATCATGATGGGAGACATGCAAAACTAGTCAAGGAGAAGACAACAGTTAGCTCTTTGTAAACCACAGCCTGATCTTTTTGACAAGGGAAATCTACTGCTAATTGAAATTTCTCTTAACAAATGAATCGAGCTACCACTGAATGTAATTATTTTGACTGTTTAATACATTATTTTCCTTCATGATTATGATTTTTCAATCAAAGATACTGCTTCAGTGCTTTCTAAAACGCGGCAGAGATTCATCATTCATGCAGAACTATCTAAATAAGATCCATGTCACGAATGCGCCATTGCTGAAAAGATGACACATGCAGTGTCAGGGCCGGATCTAGCCACATTGTGGGCTGCACGGAATACCCATGTAATAAAATAAATAGGTAAAAAATGGTAAATTAACAGCAAAACATTGCAGAAACTAGTACAGTAGAAAACTATTAGTGTAGTGTACTAGTGTAATATTATGTTCTTAGATTCGGCACGTACTTGTTTGTCATGGTGCAACAACAACATGACTGCTAGCTTATTGTAAGTCATTGATCCTCTGTGCCAAAAAAAAAATCTGAGTCCTAGCTTTATTGTGATGCATGATACAATGCAAAGTGTGCAGGCATGAAAAATGGAAAATTGCTGGCCTAGCTACAACTCTATACAATTTGCAAAGTGTTCAGCCATCAAAAATTCTAAGTCAGACATGAAAAGGGCTCTGTTATATATATACCGATTGCCATTCTCACTAAGAGCGGATCTTGGATCTTTAGAGAAATGAATATGCAGCTGAATGTTGACTACTGTGACTCTATGAGAGAACCAACTCAATTAAAAAACTTAAGCCAATAGTTAAGGCATCGATATATATTAATGGTTATATCCTAATAACTACTTGGATAATTGATATTTATAGCTGATAATTTCTGGAAAAAGAGGGCTCCTGCGTTAAGTTTTCTCGGAACATGTATCGGGCAAAATGTAATATGCATGTGACTTGGATTCTTCAATATCAACATGTTCAGCTGTGTAAAATAAGGCTCCTTGTTTACTGTAATCTTCACTGGCATTCATAACGCTATCCCCAAAACTAATGTGTCGAAAGTCGAAACAATTGCTAAATTTGTGCTAAATGTTAGTATAGTGACAATCAATGCTCCTCCTTAACGTTTGTCCGATTGATCATCAGCAAGTATTTAGTCATGGAGAAGAAGCCCTGAGATTCACTAACGTCCATAGAGCAGTACTGCGCGTCTGCGCATAATGAGACGTAAAATGCTTTAGAAACTCTGCTGCAGGTTCTTTGAATATTTGTTTATTACTTCTATATCTGTTAACTGCTGCGGGGCTTTCTCTAACTCTACTAAGGACGCCTTTTGATGGATATATAAGTTGCATTCTATGTAAGACAGGATTATTACACTTTAGGTGGTGAGCCTTCGACTTATAATTTTAACTCACTTTGTTGTATGTCAAACTTAATGGAGGTATTTATTGTCGCTATAAAAAACAAAACTTTTAGAAATAGATACGGGAGTACATAATTAGAGGGTACCTCATAATATCTCTTGTCCTATTATAAAACCATCTTATTTAAGTTTCACTTATTGCACGAGTCAGTTTATCAAGTAGTGAACATGTTTTTCAGACAAAATACTCTAGTACTACTGTACTAGAATATTAGCTTGATCACAAATCATTTTCATTATTTCATTTTCATACCCCAGTGCCCTAAAAGAGGCTCCCGCAGTAAACGGGGTAAGGGGGGGTCGGACGGAAAGCAAACCTTACCCTTGCAATAACACAGAGTCATTGCAAAGAGGCTGATTCCAATTGACCCAAAGCGAAAACGGGACGA
>CAAKMY010039716.1:0-13697 GCA_901111285.1 Corrigiola litoralis
TATATATATATATATTTTTATTTTTATTTTTCACCCCAAAAAACCCAAAAAATTATAATTTTTGGTTGGATTGATCTGGGCAGCTGGAATTACACCCCCCAGATCACAATACCATCTGGGTTCTGCTTACTTTTTCTTGATGGAGAAGAAATAGTTGTAATTTTGTGGAAATAATTGTAATTTTGTGGGAAAGATTAGATATTTAGAGAGAGATGCCGGGGATAGTAGGGAGGAATGATCAAATTGCGAGGAATAGGCCGGTGGCATTTTGTTCATTATCATCATCGACAGCGAATAATATTAATGTTATCAATAGTATTAATAAAAGTGGTGGTTGTAATGTTATTGATGAGAATGGATCAGTTTGTTGTTCATCAAATGGGTTTTGGTCCAAACATTCTGATCATGTTAATCTTGTTCAGCTCCAGAAGGTATAATTCATTGCTTTTTGTTGTTATTGTTGTTGTTGTTTGATGAGATTAGATTGTTGTATTTAGTGTTTATTTGATGGGTTTAATGTGATTGGGTGGTGTTGTTTGGTGTTGGATTGGATCTTATTTTTGGTGGTTTTTGTATGTGGGTTTTAAGTTAAGTGTTGTGGGTTTGTGGAATTTAGATCTCTTTTATGATTGTTGATGTTGATGTGTTTGTGAGAGGATTGTGTAGCTTTGCTGTGCTTATCTGGGTGTATGATTTCGATATGTATCGGTGCTGGTCGGCTGCTGGGTCGGATTCTCGAGTGTTGTATCGAGTTTGCAGTGGAATTACGTCATCACGATATTGCTTTACTGTGCTTATTTGGGTATAGGATTTTCGATGTTGTACCCGTGGTCGGTTGCTGTTTCGAGTGTTATATTGAGTTTGGAGTGGAATTGCTTCATTTCGAAGAAGTGGGAGATTGAGTTTGGAGTGGAATAAGTTCATCTCGGAGGGATGGGGATTGGTGCGATAGTTCGAGTGTTCATTGCCCGGTGTAGAGGTGGAATTGCTTTGCTGCGCTTATCTGGGTATATGATTTTTGATGTTGTACCGGTGGTTGGTTGCTGTTTCGAGTGTTATTTCGAGTTTGGAGTGGAATTGCTTCATTTCGAAGGGTCAGGGATTGGTGCGATAGTTCGGGTGTTCATTGCCCGGTATGGAGGTGGAATTTCTTTACTGTGCTTATCTGGGTATATGATTTTCGATGCTGTAGCGGTGGTCAGTTGCTGGTTCGAGTGTTGTATCGAGTTTGGAGTGGAATTGCTTCATCTAGAAGAAGCGGGGGATTGAGCTTGGAGTGGATTAAGTTCATCTCGGAGGGGCGGGGATTGGTGCGATAGTTCAAGTGTTCATTGTCCCGTATAAAGGTGGAATTGCTTTACTGTGCTTATCTGGGTGTATGATTTTCGATGTTGTACTGGTGGTCGGTTGCTGGTTCGAGTGTTGCATCGAGTTTGGAGCGGAATTACTTCATCTCGAAGAGGCGCCCAGTGTAGAGATGGAATTGCTTTACTGTGCTTCTCTGGGTATAGGATTTTCAATGTTGTATCGGTGGTCGTTGCTGGCTCAAGTATAGTTTCGAGTTTGGAGTGGAATTGCTTCATCTCTGAGGAGCGGGGGATGGTGGGAATACTCGGGTGGTTAAATTTTCAGTGAAGAGGTGGAATTGCTTTACCGTGCTTATCTGGGTATAGGATTTTCGATGTTGTATCGGTGGTCAGTTGCTGTTTGAGTGTTGTATCGAGTTTGGAGAATTGCTTCATTTCGAAGGGGCGGGGGATGGTGGGATAGTTCGAGCTTTCATTTGCCCAGTGTGAGGGGGAGTTGCTTTACTGTACTTATCTGGGTATGGGATTTTCGATATTGTATCAGTGCTGGTCGGCTGCTGGGTCGGATTTTCGAGTGTTGTGTTGAGTTTGGAGTGGAATTACTTGATCTCGAAGGAGCAGGGGGTGTTGGGATAGTTCGGGCTTTCATTTACCCACTATAGAGGTGGAATTGCTTTACTGTGCTTACTTGGGTGTACCATTTTCAATATTGTATCGGTGCTGGTCGGCTGCTGGGTCGGTTTTTTGAGTGTTGTATCGAATTTGAAGTGGAATTACATCATCTCAAAGGAGTGAAAGATGGTAGGGGAATTCCGGCGGTATAATTTCCAGTATAGAGTTGGAATTAATTTACTATGTTTATATGTGGGTACAAGCGTTCGGTATTGTATTGGATCTTCGACCTCCGGGTTTGGAGTGTGCTGTATCAGGGTTGACTGGAATTACTTCATCTCAAAGGGGTAGGGTGGTGGTGGGAAAGTGAGATAGTGAGGTATTCTATTTGGGCATGTGTTTTTAAGTTTAGAGGTTGAATTGTATTACCGTAAATTTGCGGGTTTAGGATATTGGTGTTTGGCTTGTGGGTAGAGAGTGTCTCAGCGAGTTTGAAGTGGAATTACTTATATCTCTAAGGAGCAGGGAGTGGTGGGATAGTTCGGGCGTTGATTTTCAAGTGTAGAGGTGGAATTGCTCTACTAGGTTTATATGTGAGTACAGGCTTCCGATACTGTGTCGGATTTCTCGATCTCTGGGTTTGGAGTGTGCTGTATTAGGGTTCGACTGGAAGTACTTCATCTCAAAGAGTTGGGGTGGTGGTGGGAAAGGGAGATAGTGAGGTGTTGAATTTGGGCATTCATTTTTAGGCTGAGAGGTAGAATTGCATTTCTGTAATTTTGCGGGCAATAGGATATCGGATTTGTATTGATGTTTGGGCCTTGTGGGTCTTGAGTGTTTAAGTGGTTTACTTCATCTAAAAGGGGTGGGGGTGGCTGGGTAAAGGAGATGAGATATTGAGTTTGGCGGTAATAGGATATCCGTTTTTGACTTCTGGGTTTTGGGGGTTCTATTGGATTTGGAGTGGGTTTACTCTATCTCAAAGGGGTGGGGGATTGGTGGGTATGGCCTCGGTGTAGAGATTGAATTGCTTTAGTATGTTTATGTAGGTGTGGGATGTTGAGTTGTTATCTATTTTGGACATTGGTTTCGAGTTTCATACCAAATTGGGAGCTGAATTACTTCATCTTGGAAGGGCAGGGGATGGTGGGGATGGGAGATAATTTCTTCTTTAAAAGCCCTCTTTTCATTTGTGCAGTCATTTCTTCGGTGTGGAGGTTTCTATGCTTCTGTGGGTATGTCATTTCAATGTTGTACCGGTAGTAGGTCTCTGGGTTCTGAGTGTTGAACATCATTATGAAAGAGTGTGGGTTGAGAAGCTCTCATTATAAAGATATTGCACCTGTATGGTTGCAGTGTTTCAACATTTTTAAGCATCTTTAGATTTTATTAGGTTTAGTCTGTGGGTTTTGACATATGTTTTCAGCTCAAGGTGGCATTTGTTCATGTTGACAATTTAGTCTTGATGACATATCTAATGCGGTTGTGATTGGATTGACTTTGTCATGTAGTGTTCTTTTTCTCTTTTGTCGCACTTAAGCTGGAAGAGTCACTCACTCGCTTGTTGTATGGGACTCGAAGAACCAATAATTTTAGTTTTCGGATTGTAGTAATACTAAGTCTAGTGGGTGGTGCAGCTCTTTACTTCCAATTTTTATTTGTGAAGTAGTGCGATATTTGAGGTTTTTTTTCCAATCTCACGTCTACTCCAAAATAACCCCTTTGCTCGGTTTTAGGGCCGGGGTAGCTCACAGTCAATGAATTTCTTTTTCCCCTTACTGTGGTATGGTTAAGAGCCTTGCTAGAGGCTTTTGTTTTTTTTTTGATTGCTTATGTTGTGTCGAGCAAATTGTTGCATATTAGCTAATGGGTTTTCCTTTGTCACGTAGTTCTGGGGTGATCTGTCTCCACAAGCACGGCAGGATTTATTGAGGATTGACAAGCAGACTTTATTTGAGCAAGCTCGGAAAAATATGTACTGCTCGAGATGCAATGGATTGCTTCTTGAAGGTTTTATGCAGATTGTTATGTATGGAAAGTCATTACAGCATGAAGGAGGAGGTGGGCAACTACCTTGCCATCGACTTGGGATCTCGAAAGATCAAATGAATGGTGGACTGTGCACTACAGCAGTATGCCAAGATGAAACTCAAGATCCTTCTGTCCACCCTTGGGGAGGTCTAACGACTACTAGAGATGGGGCCCTTACGCTTTTAGATTGCTATCTGTATTCAATATCTCTCAAGGGACTCCAAAATGTCAGTGCGAATTCGTTTTGCTTTATCCTTTTGTGGCCTATTGTCTTACTCCCATTGATCTTGTTCCACATTTCTTAGGCGCTTACTCCTGAATTGTGATCAGGTTTTTGATAGTGCACGTGCCAGGGAGCGAGAACGTGAATTGCTATATCCTGATGCTTGTGGGGGAGGTGGTCGGGGTTGGATAAGCCAAGGAATAGCAAGTTATGGGAGAGGACATGGGACTAGAGAAACATGTGCTCTTCATACGGCCAGACTTTCCTGTGATACATTGGTAGATTTCTGGTCAGCACTTGGAGAAGAGACACGCCAGTCACTTCTGAGGATGAAAGAAGAGGATTTTATTGAAAGGCTTATGTACCGGTATGTATTTAAAGTTTATTTGTAATTCTGCAAAATTTTGAAGTCCTGAGTACATTTGATATTACACTATTGGTATGTGCACTTGGCATTCAAGCTAAGTAACTAAGTATGGTATAAAACCAGTCATTTAAAGCCATTCAATTTGAAGTGAGAAATTTGGGTAGATTAAGATCTTACCTTGTCTTCTTATCTTAAGGACAAGTCTTCTTATCTTAACAATTATAATTAAGTAGCAAGTGCATATGTGTTTGTTCAGAAAACTGGCACCATTTGGCTATTTTAATTACAGTGCCTCTTGATGAATTGCTAGATTATGAAATAAAAAAGTCAGGTTCTGGTAATTGGTGTTCGTGGTTAACATATCATAGTTTAGATAATTGCAGTGTTTGATGGTCAGTAAATTAACTTTCATTTGTTTGTTGAGACTTGGAACTATATATGAGACAATATTGAGACTAGTAGAGTACTACTAAACGGGTCATGATGTTTTAGCGTAGTATGTTCATCATTTGTCGAGTGGATAGGCTTACTTCTGTGAGTTGTGTGTTTCGCAAACTGTAAGTGTCTTGAGATTATTTTAAAAAATTCGCAAAGGTGTCATCCAATACGAATTTGGCACACCAGGCGCAGTCCTGTTGCTCAGGATGAGGTTCACTTGATATGCCTAAGGCACAACTATTGGGGTGCACCGAGCCACACTATTGACGAGTCCAAGGTGCACAGCAATGCTATCTACATCTGTTTTTCGTTTCATTTTTTTCAATCCTTTCCTTTCCCCTCCATCTTCGCGCTGCTTAAAACATCAGCCGGCCCTCATAGAAAAGCTAAACAAGAGAGTATTTTGGTGTAAGACACTTTAAATATATTTAACAAGCTATTCTGCGAAAATGGCTCCTCGGGAGGGCTGTGCTGCATTATAAATCTTTAATCCACAACAACATTAGAGCCTTTATCCCAAATCCCAAATGTTTTATCATAAAACAGATTAGGCCCCCTCTTTAACATAAGTTCCCTCCCTACACTTAACCCTATCCAAAGTTACACTTTGTCAACCTCAAGAAGCCTCATAATACTCTCAATAATTCTTACCATGTCCATCTGGATTTTTTGTTTATTTGTGTTATTTAATTTTTACTTATTGTATAGGACTATATATAGCTAATAATTTTATCTGCATCTCAATATTGGACCTTGATACTTTTGTAGTTATGTTGCTAGCTAGAGGTTGATTTGGTCATAAATAGATGGGAGACAGTGCGTCATATTCACTGGCTTCAAGTTATGTAGGCATGATTCAAGTTTTCAACCTGAAAAATATTGAATAAAGAAATTTTCTTTGAAGCATCAGTTGTAGAGCTTGCTGCTTCTGTGTTTGCTTAATTTTTTGAAGATGATTATGTTGTATAGAGCTGACTGCATCTTCTTTACCAGTAGTTGATATGAGATACTAGGTGTGTTTCATTGTAAAGTCCTTATTACTCTCGGGTTCTTCTTATGGCACAGTCTTATTTGCCACTTTTGGGGTATTTTCGTTGTGGAGCTTCTGCAATTTTGTTTATACTAAATGTCTCTAATGATCGACCGTTATACACATCATTGCTGGAGGTTAAGAATTTTTTTGAATACTTGTGAATTCAAGTGATTTTGTGAAGAGACAATTCGAAGGACATGTAACCCAATGAGGATGTAAGTGTGGAGGATTAGGTTATGATTTATGGAAAATGGATTTGCTGGAGGGAAGTTGAGGCGGACTTGTGTCTTTCTGTAGCAGGACAGTGCTTACCAGTTATGTAGAGAGCAGACGTGTCATCATAAATTGATAGTCTCTACTTTAGAGGAGTTTCTTCTCCTTTTTTTTTTAATCAACCAATAATGATGTCTCTGTGTTTTGTACTCTAATTGAAGGGATTGCGATGGGGTTTTATGTTCTTTCCATGTATTGGATTGGATATGGCAGAAGAATTTTGTACTAAAAAGAATTATCTTGTGCTTCAATTTTTTCATTGTGTGTGAATGGAAGTTAATCAGTACATGTGTTACGAAGTGAATTACTCTTGCTTGCTAGTTTAATTCAGTAGGAGGTCTAGTCCTTTCTCATAGGGATGTTTGATTTGGCAGGTTTGATAGCAAGAGGTTCTGTAGAGATTGCAGGAGGAATGTCATTCGTGAGTTTAAGGAGCTGAAGGAACTGAAACGCATGCGGAGAGAAACTCGGTGCACAACTTGGTTTTGTGTTGCAGATACTACTTTCCAGTATGAGGTAGTCTGAGTTTAAAACTACCCCAATGATTGACTGTTAAAGTGCCTTATTTAATGTTGACTTGGTTGTTTTGTATTTTGAATTTCGTCCTTGTGGTAGGCATGAGCTATTTTGGGAGTTTCTTTGTCACTTTGATTCTATTTTGTGCAGATTTAGTATCATTTTTTAGTAGACATGTGACATACCTTCTTCTATACAATCTCAGGTATCGAATGATGCAGTTCATGCAGATTGGCACCAAACATTCATCGATTCAATCGGAACATATCATCACTTTGAATGGGCAGTAGGGTCGGGAGAAGGAAAATCTGATATCTTAGAGTTTGAAAATGTTGGGATGAGTGGAAGTGTTCAAGTAAATGGTCTAGATCTGGCTGGTCTGAGTGCTTGTTATATCACCTTGAGGGCTTGGAAACTAGATGGCCGATGCACAGAGTTTTCTGTTAAAGCTCATGCCTTGAAGGGAAGGCAATGTGTTCACTGCAGACTTGTTGTTGGGGATGGCTATGTAACGATTACACGTGGAGAAAGTATAAGAAGATTCTTTGAGCACGCAGAGGAGGCGGAAGAAGAGGAGGTACTTTCTTCATGTCAATAACTTGGGTGGAATTGTTTATCCTGCCACTATCATAGAAACTATATAAAACCATTCGCCCACTCATTATTGTACTTAAATAAGTGTTATGATTGTTGGTTATCTTTCTTGGCCATGCATCAACAACTACTTAATATGTGTCTTGCAACCAATGGGGTTTTAAGGAGGTCCCAGCTTTTGTGTACAGTCTTACATTTATTTTACTCAGGGAGACTAGAAGAGACTATTCCCAGTGTATCTATCTTACCCATGTTATCATACAATCTTAATGGAGTTTGGCATGTATTTGCTGCGTGAACTTTCAGGATGATGATTCCATGGACAAGGATGGAAATGATTTGGATGGTGAATGCTCTCGTCCCCAAAAGCATGCAAAGAGTCCTGAACTTGCACGAGAGTTTCTTCTAGATGCAGCTACTGTCATCTTCAAGGAACAGGCACGTTCTATCTTGCCATTGTGTAAAAAAATATTGTACTTTGTAGTGACTTGAACATGTACTTCCACTGTATCGTGCCTCTTCAATACATTAGAAATATGTAATTTGCCAGCTCTCTCTGCTTTTTCAATGACATTATAAATTCTAGGCGTTTTGTATATTGTGTCCTGTCCCCTGCATGATTAGCCTCTGTGGAATTCTTACAGCAATGATTCACATAAGCATCGTAAGTGCTCACTGGTCCTCCTTACCCCTTGCGAATAATTAGAATGGAAAAGGGCCTACATTGCTTGTGGCTTTGTATTTTTCCAATTGCTTGTGTTGTTTTATACGATTTATTACAGTGGGAGTTAGATATGATTTGCGGTTATGAGATCAGGCAGTTCGATTAACAATGAGCGAATTTAGTTCCTCTGCCATGGACATATAACAGGATACACCCAGCAATCACCACAATTAGCTTGGTATCTAATGCCTGTTCTGGTCGTATAGAGTTGTGACTTCCTTTCTAGTGAGCCTTCTGTTGAGACGTGACTGAGTAGAAATGACAAAAAGGTGTTGGTGGAGCCATTCAGGATAGAATGCATTTTATATCGAGCATTGGGGATGTTGTGGATACTTTATCTTCTATTTTCTGTGAACTCCTTGTCTTCGTTCATCATTAGCGTCCAGTTTAGATAATTTATGTCGATGGTTTCTGACGTAGCTCAAATCTTATCTATGCCTGCATTATTTTGTTTAATGTGCATGCTGCATGCATTTCTCTATTTAAACAATCATTTGATATGCAAAGATACTCTTGCAGGTTGAGAAGGCTTTTAGGGAAGGGACTGCCCGCCAAAATGCACACAGCATTTTTGTCTGCCTTGCACTGAAGCTGCTGGAAGAACGTATCCATGTTGCTTGCAAAGAAATAATAACTCTTGAAAAACAGGTCTTAAGACTTGCCAGAAAATCTTTTGCAATAGCTTTTCTGACTCCGATATTTAATAAGAGGGCTTTGTCTAATGTTTAGCTGTTTTTTTCTTCGGATTTCTCCATTTTTTCTGTACAGATGAAACTTCTTGAAGAAGAAGAGAAAGAAAAGCGAGAAGAGGAAGAACGCAAGGAGAGGAAAAGAACAAAGGAAAGAGAGAAGAAGCTTCGTAGAAAGGAGAGATTGAGAGAGAAAGAAAAGGATAAAAAGTGTAGTGATTCAAGTCAAAATCCTGAACCACCTGATGGCTCAGAGGAAATGTTGATACCTTCTATAGATGATGATTCCAATGACTGCATAAGAGACTCAGTGAGTGAAACTGGTGATACTAACTTTTCTGAGTCTGCATCTCCAGAAGTTGATGAATCATCCTCAAATGATTATACTGCTTCTGATTTCGTAAACAATGCTTCTGACGGTGCTGACGGAGAGCTTGCTGATTTCAACGAGGACGATGGTCTGTTGATGCTTGATAGTTTCAAGGGCACACAACGAAAATTAAAAGGTCAAAAGGAGTTGCTTCTAGAATCAACTGTAAAATGGTCAGACAGACGCCAAAGTACAGACAGTGGAGCTGAGGCATATAAATGTGAATCAAGATATTATGATGACTCCCCTGAAAATCTCTCAAAGGGTGTCAATTGTGTTAGTAGGCAATCCAGAGCTACTGGTTCAAAGTTTAGTACTAGAAATAATGCTGTGAGGTTTAGTCATAAGGCGCAGTGCTCCACCATCAGGCCAACAGACAGGAATGACTTGCATTCTTGTGGCTGTAATCAACAGAGTGACTATAGGGCTAAAGTTGAACCACATTTGTCTGCGACCAGATTTAGTCGCGAGACTAGATCAGTTACAAAGCTGGAGTCTGCATCTGATATGCCCAAGCCAGTTCACCGTAACAACAAGTTCAATCCAGCTGATTACATGCGTGATAATTGTGGAAGAACGAGGAGCAAGGTCTCAAGTTACAGTAATGCTCATGGCAGAGATTCTCCTCATACCAAAAAAGTCTGGGAGCCTGTAGAACCACAAAAGAGGTACCCTCGGAGCAACTCGGATTCAGATGTTACCTTGAGATCCTCCAGTTTTAAGACGGAATCAACTGAGTCTGACAAGTCTACATCAGAAGTTTGTTCCAGTAATACTAGTGACAAATTAGCTGGGGATTCTCAGAGAGACGATGCCTCAAGCAAATGTAGAGTGGAGAGGAGTGTCCAGAATGGTTTTCACACAGAAGTCTTCTACCACCCCAAGGAAGAAGCAGCTGAGGACGAAAATGATATAGGTCTTATGGGAAGTTGTAGCCTCAACGGGGTTTCTGATTTCTCTGGCAGCAGCAGTTCGAGTTCTGATAATTGTTCGTCTTGTCTTAGTGAGGGAGACAGCAACACACCATCTTTAAACCATCAAAATCTGGAGTCTTCGTCCACGTCGGATTCGGAAGACAGTAGTCAACATTCAGAAGAAAGGCTTAGTAAAGGTTGTGTACAGAATGGCATATCTGATGGTCATGATATTGAAAGTGAGAAAATACAAAATATCAACGGGGTCGAGGCTGCTGCTAACTTGACACAAACATCAAGCTTTTTATCTCAGAATGCTGGAAATCATTTGTCTGGGGATTGTGCAAAAGCTTTTGCTCAGAATACAGAAAATGGGATGGTTGCTGCTGGTGTTCCTTCTATACAACAAGGGGTACTTCCGACAATCCACAATCCAAACATAACCTTCCCTGTTTTCCAAGGTGCATCAACTATGGGTTACTACCATCAAAACCCGGTTGCTTGGCCAACAGCTCCAGCTAATGGATTGATGGCATATCCCCATCCCAACCATTATATGTTACCGAGCCCTTTTGGCTATGGTCTGAGCGGGGACTCACACTTTTGCATGCAGTATGGACCTGTTCAGCATTTAGCATCTCCTTTCATGAATAGTAACCACATTCCTGTCTATCAGCCAGTTCCAAGGGGTAACTGCTTGAATCCAAAAGAGCAGACCAGTGCCCTTAAATCCAATGGAGTAACAGATACTTCCTGTGAATCTAGAAGAGAAAATTTAGTCTCTACAAGACACCATCCAATGGAAGTGCCGCCAAAGGGAGGCACGGAGAAAGGGAATTTGTCCAATTTGGATGCAACAAATACAGGCTTCTCCCTGTTCCAATTTGGTGGTCCTTTGGCTTTGTCAAGATCTAGTCTCCAGTCTTCAGATGAAGAGAAAGCTGGTGATCTTTCTTGCTGTCATGTCGAAGGTGATCATGCTTGCAGTAAGAAAGAAAGTACTATTGAAGAATACAATTTGTTCGCCGCAAGGAACGGGATACAGTTTTCGATTTTTTAGTATATCTGAGAAAGGTATGAGATTGCAGTTTGGAAGTCAGTCTCTACCAATTTACTCTATAGTTGAAGTTTGAGTTCTTTGTAGTTTGAAAATGGAATAATGCTTTGGAAATTATTTGCATAAAGGTCTTATTTTTTTCTTCTTTTTCTTTGATTGATGTGAACCTTGTCAGTTTTGGTCTTGGTATTGCAGAGAAAGATACAGATTGAGTTGCGTAATTGTGTGAATGTTTACCTACTTTTTCAAGTTGAGTTTTGAGTGAAGGTCTGGACATCTTCATATTTCTACATTCTCTACCGTTCCGAGCATAGATAATGCTGCCAATTCTCAGCTCTTTGGCAACAGTACACTTTGCGATGCTAGTTATACAGACTTGGTGTCAGAGTTTTATAATCAAACATAAGCGGCAATGCCGAACCTCTAAAAAAATGGTGATATTGCTCAGTATTGATTAACAATGGATGTCTAAATTAGATTGTCTCTGTTATACAAATGTCTACTGTCATGCTTTTTAACAAGTGATTGTTCCTAATATCTTGTTTAAAAATATCTATTTGTGTCTCTTCCGGGTTAACTTACAGAAAACCGTGTGGTTACGCATTGTGGGCCTTGTGGTGAAGGTCTATAAGTACATGCTCGTGCTGCTACATAGCTGTTGCGTTAGCACTCGCTTCACACGAGAAATTGTGTGTTGAAGGGAGCTACTTAACTAGAAATAACACCTATTAGCAGGTGAAAGGGAGTTGGTATGCTTTTCTACCTTTGCAGTCTGCAGTCCGACTCTGGCTTTATGTGATGTACATCAGCACTTGTATCTTCCGCAGTATTACTTTTTGTGCAAAGGGAAAGTATCGAAATGATTTTCTTTGTGCAAAGGGAAAGGAAAGTGCATTTTTTTTTTTTTTTTGAGAATAAAGGGAAGTTTAGTTTTATGAAAGCCTATTTATACATGTGAAGCGAAAGCACAACCACATAATGAAGTTTCGGATGGTAGGGGGTTACATAAGCCGAAACATGCATTGAACTACTTAAGATCACCCTAACGGGTTCCCATGACCGCTCATGAATTTCGAGGTTCTTGAGGGAAAGCCCAATGTTTGCAAGAATTTGTCGTTGAATCTGTCATCTAATCTCGGTAATTATTAGCAGTGTTCAACCTAAAGCACTTACCAGGACCGGTTTCTCTAGATCGTCCAGCTCGTTGACTCACTGATGCCTAGAGACAGGCATCGCCAGCACTCCATCAGTGACCCCATGCTTGTTCGAGGAGACGAGGGTCATGCGATATCATCTTCACAAATCCCGGATCTATCATATACTTTATCCTATTGATAGTAAGATATGTCTCCTATATTTGTAGCCGATACATCCTTGCGTGCCCCTTCAAGCGTACGCTCAGTTATCTTGACTTGCTTGTGTCGGTAGATTGGCATAGACGGGGCATATAATTAGCTCAGCAGTCCTACTGCTCAGGCGCCTCATCATACACGTTAATATTTCCTCTATTTTTCCGATCTCCTCTTGCCCAACCAGAAAAATCAGAATATCACCAGGGGGTGCCATGACATGTATTTGGACTTCAGTAAGAACTGCAGCATACAAATAATCAGTTTTGGTGCCTCAGTGTAGATTATCACCACAGCCTAAGCCCTTCTTGGAATTATGACCGTAGGGAAGTATCAAAATAGTCGCTAAACTTCTCCGCTTCAGGAGTTCCAATTAATAGTATATTGGTTTAGAGTGTCCTTTCATGATCTCAATCAAAAATCATTAATTCATAACTCTTTAGCTAGCAAGGTCCAGCTCGCTGAGAAATTCAAACAAAATCATACCATCATTCATATACTTAAATGCTTTATCAGAAGTGCAATCTTCAAATCGGATGGAATCTGCAATTCATGTCCATGTTTTGCATCCATTTCTTAAGAAACACGAACATCAACGCTCAATACAGCAACTCTCCACGGTTGAGCACAATCAATTTTCCCAAGTTTTGCATGTTCATCTCCATAGAGATACTAAGGTATCTCAGTCGTCTTGCCATATCCAGTCTCTCCAACGATTATGAGGATATGATGGACTCTGACAGTACGAATAGATTGACATGTTTTTTCTTCTCTTCCTGACATCTTCTCGGAAGTAGACTTTTTGCTTGGACGAGTTTAGTGACTTGGTTAGCTCCTTACCTCAATTTTTTTTCCTTCCATCACAGCAATCTTGAGGCAGTCTGTGATTTTCAAAGACAATAATCAACATCAGCAGTGTTCCTTTTGTTTTTAGAACTAAATTTGAGGATCGCTTTTCCAAAGCTGATGTTTCTCCCATGTTGGAACATTTATAGAGTAATGGGTTATGTACACATATGTGAAGATACTAGAAGAGGAGGAGGTCTAGTATTGAAGATAGGAGAAAACACAAAAAATAGCAAAACAAAGATCAAATGCGGTTTTTGGTTCATACCCGGTCGGGTATGAGCAAACCCGGTAGGGTTTGACTCAAACCCGGTAGGGTATGCTCAAACCCGGGTGGGTTTGAGCAGTTTTTCA
>CAAKMY010039718.1:0-17228 GCA_901111285.1 Corrigiola litoralis
CCTTTATATATATATATTGATTATTGTCTATTCCCATAAAACAAGGAAGCTAAAAGAAAAGGTTTCTTACATTAGTTAAATGATACTAATTCTAATAACAAGCGTCTCCATCGCAGCAGAGGAAGTCGAAGAAACCTTGAAAGCAGTCGTAGAAGCAAGAGCAACTGTGCCGCATAATTTATCAGACACACAACAGAAAAGCAAGTTAAGATATGACATAAAAAGTCATTAACATGAACTAGTGTTAGTATTAGAAATAATAGAGGGTTATGAAATGAATTACCATTGATCCGTAAGTTTGTCTTGAGAAGTATCAGTGTCTTGATATGCCATAGTTGAGCGTTGTACGTCTTGACTGGTTGGTGGCTCCATATCTCTCTATGTACTCTTTCTTTTTGGATTGGTGGTTCGTCTCTTCTCGTGAGAGTAATGTAAGGGTTAATATTATAATATGTGACTATGTGAGTTACTCGTTTCTATAGTGGACTTATTACGTGGGCTGTATATTAGGCCAATTTCATCTCGTCGTTGTTTGAAACTTGTACAAGCTAGTGGTCCAATTTCCTAGTCCCTGTAATTATTTTTTCTCTTTTGCGCTAGAAAGTTAGTCAAAGGATAGGCTTAGTTACACCAAACTCCAAAGAGAGTGCACAGCAGCATACCACACGATAGTGTAGTTAAACTTTTGTCTGTCTTTAGTATTTAGGGAGAACGGTAGAAATAACTGATAGAGATTTAACTATATGGATGAAGGCTGAGATGATGGTTCTTGTCCATTCAATATTCACAAATTAGTAAACTATGTTTTAAGTAACAAAGCGAGGGAAAACTGGTCACTTTTTAAGTGATTACTTTAAATTAACAAGTGACTATAATAACTTAAAAATCGACGATCACTACATACGGTTAGACTAAGCTGGTAGTCCATCCTACTGCACTAGACCCTAATTCATGCCTCCATGGACCATAAAGATATCCAAGTCTTATGGACAAAAACGTCAAGTTCGTACGCTTGTGTGACAAATCAAGGTGTTTTAGGTGTCGCCCATCCTATACTTTTCCTTCTCTCTAATACGCCGAACTTGAAGTTTTGTAAACTTTGTAGGCTTGTAGCCTGTACATCTCAAAAAAAAAAAAAAAAACTTTCAAGTCTGTAGGTTCTTTGTCGACTTGAGGTAAGGCCTAAGCTGATGGACCCGCTGCTTACAGCACAGAAACGTACAAAAGGAGAACAGGAAAGAGCAGAGGAAACTGAATAAACTGAGACTTTGAGACTGTTAAATGAACTGAAAAATGCAACTCTAGTACATAAAATGTCTATCAAAACTTTACCAATTATTATAACCCAAATGTGTAATTGTTTACGACTAGCTAAGCTACAATTTACAAATAAATAATAGGCTACAAAAGTTAAACATAAACTCTAACATTTACAAATAAACCATCACTGCCATATAATGTCAGTGACTTCATGTACTGTCAGACAGTAACCATGATAAGATCAATGTTACCTGGAGTTAGCAGAAGTGCCTAAGAACTCTAGTTGTTAATTATCATAATTCAATGCCCCTTATCGGTCGCTGAACAACGTTTATCAGGACAAATACCTCAGATTTGAACAACTATAACTATTATTCCTCATAGAGATGCAAAGAATGCTCACTGATGATAATACCATGTTTATCCTACATGATACAGCTCTTCCAAAATCCCCCACAAACACTCATTTCCAGAGCTTCATGGAATAGCCATTCTTATCAGCCATCAAAATCATACCATTTGAGACATTTGCTGTAGCGGGAAATTTTGAGGTAGGACTCAAGTTCGTAGGGGACTGATGAGTTACAGATTCTAGAATAGATCGTGGTGAATGACGAAAGCCCACAAATATGTCAGAAGTTTCAGGATGAGGTAGCAGGCCAGTTTCACTGGATAACAAGAACAACGTGTAAGGTAGGAGTATTTAGTGCAAGTAGAATGGTCTATAAAGTAGGTTAATCGAGTGAAAAGTTTGGTCCAGCCAATTCAGAAACCATTCAGACTGGGTAGTGCAGAATGAAACTCTTACCTGATGACACCTTTTCCATTTGCCATCCATCTGCCAGGGGACATTGGTACTTTATCAAGCTTGTGATTGTATTTGTCTCCTGGACTATGTGCTTTATCCTGACAACAGAAATACAAGTATTAGAACACACGAACTCTATTCCAAGTCTTGCAATAGTGCAGCAAACAATTTAGGCACCACAGCATAAGATTGGAACATTCCCACACAGAGAGTATATAGCGGCATCTCTCTTGAATTCAGAAGTACTCGTATGCAGCACATAGCATGAGCTAAAAAACATAAGTTGTAGGAAAGTGATTGCAGTTTTGTACTTACAGTTAGGTTCTTAAGATCCAAAGGTAGGCTAATAGATTGGACATCAGGTTGCTGATAGTTCCGCAAAAATGAATGATCCAAAAGCTTGCTAGCTGGTAGCCTGTCTGCAGGGTTTCGACGAAAACAGCAATGCAGGAAATCCTTTCCTTCAGGTGACAATGTTTCAGGTATCGGCGGGGATTCTTTCAAGACCTTGAACATTGCAGCAGCCTGAATTTAAAGGATGAAGAAACCGATTAACACATAATTTCAAGTTCAAAGCATGTACTCATGTACGAGTGACAGCCATAATTATCTGCATTTTACACTCGCAAATATAGCATTTACAGTAGAATCTTATGCAGGTAGACACAGCATTGAATTCTTATGATCCCTGATATTGTTTGTAATAAGTAGTAAGTGAACAACAATTGCCAAGCATGCCAGCCTAGGTTAGGGCTGAGATCTGTCATCTAGTATTTCGTCTCTGTAAGGTAGTTTTCTGTTGGAAATTTTTGTTCAAAAATTTATCAATTAGCAGTACCAAGCATGCCTGGGACTTTCATGGCTTGCCTGTTTTGCTAAGTCAGCATAACCAAACAAAAAACACAAAGAAGATAATATTATAAGTTATAACCCCAACGAGTATGCTGCAATGCTGCATGTTCGGCATTCTTGTTGAAATACCAACCGTAGTATGGAAGTAACTAAAAACCTAGCAATAGACACAATCTTCACCAGATACATATATACAACTGTAAAGAGAGGAACTAAAATTCAGCAAGGGTAATGTATAATTGTATAGTAGTTAGATTGCTTACTCCTTCATATTCACTCCACGGAGGCTTGCCAGTCAGCATCTCAATGACGGTACAACCCAAACTCCAAATATCAACAGCAAAAGCCAGATCAGAACTATTATCTTTGTGCAACACTGTTTGCATGAGCTGTAGGAAAAAATGTCATTTCAGGATGGGAAAAAGATAAAGGGCATCAGACGGTAAAAATTTCAATAATCGCATACCTCTGGAGCCATCCAGTATGGGCTCCCTTTTAGAGAAAGGTCAGCTGCTTGCCCTGTAAGCTGATAAGAAATATGCCTTAGATTAGAATCATATAGCATCAAGATTTATCAGCCCTTATATCAGAAAAATTTGTCTCATAGTTATGACCATAAACACAGCAGTCAAAAAGACATTTCACACTGAAGTTATGGTCATCAGTCATCTCTGAACCAGTCAACGAGGGATTCCATAACAAAAAAATTGTGCCTTAAAGAAACATGGATGAAACTTATAATTATGTATTAATTCATAAGCTAAAAAACTTGGAAGTAATGATAAATTCCAATCAGAGGATATCAGATATAAAGAAGAATTATGGGGTTCCCTGATCTCCTTTCTGAATTTTGACATGAGACTAACTAGATGAGAAATGAGTCTATTGCACCCTCATGGTAAGCATAACAAAAACCAAACTACTAAGTTCCTTGTCATAGATCCTACTGAAAAGCTTCACATTATCTGCAGAAATAGAACAGTAGCATCTTACATGTTTGGCCATTCCAAAATCTGCGAGCTTGACAACTCCGGATGAATCAACAAGTAAGTTAGCCCCTTTGATGTCCCTAAACATCAGATCAGCAATTCAGCTAATTTAAATTAGTTTTGCAGTACAGTGAGAAATTTAAATTTTCAAAAATGAGAAAGAAAAATAGGTCAGACAATGTCACAAGACCCTCCTGTGTGCCAGTCTCAAGTGCGCGCTGGCAACTATTATATTGAGGACGAAGGGGGTATATACGGAAATCAGAGGAATTTGAGAATCACTTTCTGTGTCTTCTAAAGCCTTGGGATCAATTGACTAGTACCTGTGTATGGTCTTTCTGCTGTGCAAGTAGGCTAATCCAGTACAAATGTGACGAGTGAAATTGCGAATAACTGCTTCTGTGACAGCTCCACAATGTTCACGCAGATATTTATTGATTGAACCAGGATAAACATACTCCAAATAAATGTAAAACTTGTCATCTGCCTGCATGTGTCAATTATGTTCACAAGTTATTGTCACAAAGTTGAACATTAGAATTGCATAATGTATAAGAGACTCGTCAATATTAAGATTCACTTACTATCTCACTACCATAATACTGCACAATGTTCGGATGCTTTAGATGGCTTAGGACTTTGATCTCCTGTATCAACAACGGACAACCAATCACTTAAAAAATTCAAATACATTAAAACAGTGCAGCATACTGGATAATGTATACGTTTCCGAATCACAGTGCTAATTAGAAGGATTGCAGCCTAATCACATCAACAGCCTGAATAATATAACAGCAAGTCATACAGTTGAATTATTCAAGTTACTGTACACAGTGCATTATGTATTATTGTATTCCATAAATCAAACAGGACTTGAATTCTTTTACATCATAGGTTAAACTCCCTAGGTATCGGAAAGCAAAGCAACATGGAAATTACCATATTTTGAGAATAAGGAGATTCATCCACTTGACTAGGATATTCATCGATTTTATGCATTTACATTGTTAAGGACAACCAAGACATCTCACGCAAAGAAAAATAATAATACTTCCACAAAATAAGACAGAGATCAGAACAAGGTGCAGAAAGTTTGCAGAAAGTCTGATCCATACCGATATTCCTTTTCGTATCAAAATGGACATGGACAAACAAGAATACATTGGTTGAATTACCTGTTCAAGTTGCCTCATACACTCTGCAGACTTCGGATCATCAGGACATAACTCCACTTCTTTCATAGCACACAAAGCTCCTGTTTCTCTGCAGTAAAATTTCAAGGTAAACTTTCATACAGAATTATGATGATTCAAAAAACAATGAGTACAAATCTGACCAAGGTGTACATACCGGTTTGTAGCGACATAAACAGTTCCAAATGTTCCACGACCAATTAGCTTCCCTTTTGTCCACTGACCTTTGCCAGGCAAGAATTTAAGCCTTGTGGCTACTTGAGAAACAGGAGATGTCTGTGAAAATGAGGCAGGTGTGGGGGGAAGAGGTAATGGGTGGAAATTCAGAAGAGTATTACTGTTGTTATGACAGGAAGAGATTTCAATATGTAATTTCAGATGACTTGGTGATGCTGGTCCACTGATAATCCTTCGGGATGGTACGGGACTTTTAACTTCTGTACAGTGAAGTGGAGAACTGTCACGACTAAGATTAGCCATAGTGTTCTCGGTCGGTGTTGCATAGGGGAAACCAGACGACATGCCTGGGTCAGACCATTGCTTACGTTCCATCTTATGTATCGAAAACATCTCCCCATAAAGCATCCTTTGTGGGCTAAACATAGGACTGGAATTCGAACTAGGTGGAGCACTCCGAAAAGGAATATTTATACTCAAAGTCTCTTCTGATCGATCTGCACCCATCATCTTCTGAGGCACATCCCTTGGTGACCATGTTTCTGCACGGTAAACACTTCGGTGAGGATCATCTGCCCCTCGGGCATCAGCTTTTCGTCGAGCATCAACACTCTGCCGAGAACCTTTTGGTAATACCCTACTGCTGCAGGTCAAGTTTCAGAGCATCAAACAACAAGCTACTTCTTTAGCTAAAAGAATCAAGAACTTTATATGTATGTAGGCAAAGGGAAATGTTCACAGAATTCAGAAATGTCAAAAACCAAGTTAGTTTGAGTAATTCGCTCCAGTAAGAATGATAGTGAATTATCTAAAATCAAGGCTAAATCATTTCGCTACAAAAAAAGTATAGACTTGAACCAGAGTTCATTTCAAGCTCAAAACTTTTCTCCTTTTTACTGGCTTCTCAAGACAAAACACCCTGTATCCAGCATTCCAGCTCAACTACCAGCAGTTCATCCTTTACTTCGAATTGGAACCAATCGTGAACGTTCCATGAGTTTGTATATATTGTCTTTCCTAAAGCCTAAAGACAATCTCAAGTACCGCACAAATTACAAAGGAAGCCTTAATGCTAACAAATACTGACCTTTCCCTAAAAAGACCGACCAGTTTCATGACCCAAAATATGGCTGAAATAAATTTTGATCAAACACCTAGCCTTTTCAGCTGTTTATTTTATTTTTTGTTTTGAGGGATAAACAAATTCTTCGTTGACTCTCAGAATTCTTTGGTTCTGTGGAACTTGGCCGGCAAAGAATCCCCTGTCCCCTTTAGTCCAAACTCAAATCTTACTCCTATGACCCACAAGCTATATTGAGAAACAAAAAGGGCCATTTAAGATAAAATCCAAATTAGAGCAAGCATCAAAATCAGCATAAATGGCCTTTCTGTCTTAAAAGGAAAATGAAGTCAATTAAAGTATCACTAACCTTGCCACAAATGACATCACTCCTAAGACAATATAATTATCCAAAACTAAGCATGTAGAAATCAAAAGATAGCAAAGTTAAAACCAACATAAGATACATTTTAGCTCACTATGCGAACCAAATGAAATAATAATAAGCTAATGAAAGCCATTTCATAATGAACCAAAAGCGCGAAGCAGACCTAAATTATGTCGCATCTGATACTCAATTTTGGCATCACCCTCTCACATGGCTATCTAATACCCAATTTCGGTGTCAACCTTTCACATGACTATCAAAAACCTTCTATTATTTGCGATTGAGATCGAATATATGTGAGAGGGCGACATCAAAAGTGATTACAACCCTGAGATCGAACTATCTTCGCTGCTGGTAATGTCTTGAAAAGTTCAAAGTAGTGAGAAACAAAAAATTACCTAGTATTAGTTCCCGGTAGACTATCCCTGTCCTTGGGAGGTCCGGTAGGCGAAGGCATACGGAATCCATTTCTGTCTGCCTTCGCCTTGGACTTCAAAGCCTTCCTCTCCTTGATGACTTTATCGGCGCTAAAAAAAAGCGCCGACAAATCAGGGAGGGGAAGCGGCTGAGGTGGTGGTGGAGAGGAAGATGCGGGTGATCTTATCCAATCGTGATCACTAGCACTCACGCCATCATGGTCATTTTCAGGTTGATGGACAGGTGAGTTCAGGAAAAATTCCAACTCTTTTACATCGCAGTCACGGAGATGACGTAGTTGCTTAGCCCTCGTTAAACGACGTTGATGTTGAGGCGTTGTCGGCGATGTTGACGTAGGAGAGGGCAGAGATGAAGATGATATACGTTGTACAAACATGGCCTTTGTAGTTCTAAAATCATTGGTACGTAAACATTACTACATAGAACTATAGGAGTAATAATACTTGAGATTTATTATGAGAATGGCCAGTTGTCTCTCTTTTTTACATGATGGAATACCATAATCATAATAGAAATATGATGAAAGTGAAGAATGAGTATGAAAATTATGATGGTTTTGATTATTATGTTTGTTGTGTCACATAGTGTACTTTTCTTGTACACCTTCCAGGAAGAACTACGCGGTTTAACAAGCGCAGAAACCTTTCATATAACCCCGACAGCTTGGTCTAGTCCAGTTGGTACGCCAATTGAATTTTTCAAACAGGGGAAACACATACCGTACAGACTATAGACAAAGTCAGATCCTCCCTCGTATTTTTATGTACTTATACTTTAAACGCGGGATACGTACCACACTTCAACTCGCTTGCATGGATCTCACCTCAGTTAGGCCTCGCTCACTTTGACGTTGTCATGCTCAAAAGCATCTTTAGTGAGACCTATGAATATGATTAATTCAGGTGGTTAACGGTAATGATTGATTGATTCTCATTTGCGATTTTATATATTCCATTAATTTCAACCAGAAAAGGTATGTATAAAAGATACATGTATAATTTTCCCTCAATTTGTGTATCATAATATTCTCAATTAGCTAGAATCAGCTAAACGCAATACGGTGACATTACTAAAGAAACTACTGTCGTGTGACGCGTGTAAATGAACATATTCTTATATACAATGTGAAGGTGATCACTAGCATATACAATTACTTCTTCATAAATTGACCATTTTTCCAATTTAAATGTAACCAATTTAAAAGACCATTCCCCTTTGGTAATCACACAGTCACTCCCTGTACAGTAAGTCAATAACGCAGTTGACAACTGACATCAAGTAAAGCAAACAGTTTGACTAATTAATAGTTAGTAGACATGTTAGCTATAAAGATAATGATAAGCAGCATGTTGCCTTCTTTATTACGCTTAATTGAACTTTATATGCTTTTGATGGGCCACGGTTTGACCATGGCATTCACTAATGACTCAGAGCAAAAGGACAAAGTCCTGAACTCCAGTTATTTATAGTCAACCAAACAATTGCAAACAACTAACGAAGGCACTACGACCAAAATCTTAGGAATACAAATGCCCCAACTGAAACTAATCAACACGCCGTAGTGAACAAGTAATTTGGTTAATATAATGCAAACAATGACACAACTTAATAATTTCCTACGACTTGGGCAGATGGACAAGATTTTTTAAGGATCCGATAGCGAGAGGAGTGGATTTGGTGTCTAGTTTATGTTTTAAAAAGTCAAAACATGTACAAAATCAACTCACGAGGAGCTAAACCTTATACGGAGTACATTCTTATGTAGCTTCCTGATAATAAGTTCAAATAAGTAAACAAGACTAATATTGCCCACGTACTCTAAAGGCGTTGAACGTTAGATGCTTATATCTAATTACTTAACGACATGGAAAGCTTAGCTTAGCTTGCAAAGCACCACCAACTTTTCAAATCGCAAAAAATTAAGAGGGAAAAAATGTTGTTGTGTGATCAACCAGCTAGGTGTTTCTGAAAGTATGTATATCAGTGTACTGTGTACGTGTGTTCTACAGGTCAGACACGGTGACACACTGACACATTCACACATGGTATGCCGAGTTGCTCACGTCCTAAAACTGCACATATAAATGCACAAGTGATATGAGCATTTAAAGCAAATCGTCTTAGATAAATCCAATTCAAGTCATGTTTTCGAAAGTACAAAACTAAGCGAGTATTGAAAATACTAAATCCCCAGGTAAGCAACAATCGAAAATGCCCCACATTCGCCATTTAATCAACAAGTTTCTTTGTTTCTGAGTTTCTCATAATTAGTGGTATATATACTTCTAGAGTTTTGTATAAACAACAACGGAAAGACGTACAATAGACTTAGCAATTACTAAAATTGTTTGTTTTGTTTATATGGTGATCAAGTTACCACAATTGTTAACATGATTGGAAACATAGTTATTGTATTCTGTTTTAATCGACTCCCACCGTTGGGGTAACCTGGAAGGCTGGAACAATTTCAAGCTAAGTTGTATACTTGTACACCTAACCATTCGACTTTGAGGAGAACTCGCCTCTCCCACCACAATTGATAACATAAATATTTCGAAGAATTACTTGGTTTCTTGTAAACTCAATTTGCAAACATGTTTAAAACGGAGTATAAACATGCTAGACTTTATGCTGTGGATAAAAACGGACATAGACAACATGTAATCTCGTTGCGCATTCCGAAAAGGACAATGTAGGACTGACCTTCACTTCCCTGAAATACATGACTTATTGACCGTACAAAAGCCTTCCGTCTTTTTCCTTAATTGATAGCAATCGATTCTATTTCTTGTGACCCATAATCACCGGGTCACTTCCAGATGTACATGAATGTGGCCGAAGAAATTATCCTAAACGAAGACAGTATCAATATCTTAAACTTCACTAGAATACTCTGAATATTACATCTCAAAAGTCAAAACAAACATAAAAAAAAAAGGTACAGCATAGGATCTCTAAGTGAAAGCAGTTGCACCAAAGCAAAGCAATGAGTATGAATCGAATTATTCTAGTTTTATATCTTGAGATTGGAAAGAGTACATCATTGTACAGGTGCAAAAGTAAGAATTATTTCCGGAAGAGTAATACAATGGGAAGTGGGAAGGATAGTGGACCAACATTTCCTCTTTTGCGTTTGTTACACTTCCACATAATAAGCAATAAAGCATCAAAACCACAAATAAGCAGGGTCTTCAGAAGTTTGATGCCACTACAAAGGATTGACCATGTTACAGTATCTTGACGACTTAACACATCACCGACTCTAAGCAAAACTATGGATGCAGGGCACTGTGACAAATTACAATGAGTTTGTGCCACCTTTTTCTGGAGAGGGTGGGGGGACATACTAAAACAGCCTACTCATATTATTCTACTCGGATACTTTTGATTTTGAAAGCTGCTTTCACCACTAAAATATGTTCATATCATTATGCAAAAGCCTCTCAAAAATCACTCAAAAGCCTTTCACTTACAATGCTCAAGCTTCAAGAGGTTTCAACTTTTCCCCATCTGAAGCCACGATCCTGCAGATGGGTTTCGTGTCATTCCGGCTTAATAAACTCAGTGATGGATCAACCTCAATATCCTTCAGCAAAATCCTGTCCCCAATGTCCAAATTGCTTATGTCCACCTCAATCTTTTGAGGGATGCCTTCTGTTGGGCAAAGGTATTTCAGGCTCGTTCTTATCATTTTTAACTGCCCCCCTGCTCGGAACAAGGAGAACATGTAAATAAAGGAGAGTAGATTTTACAAGAACATCAGCAGAGAGCTGAAACAATGAGCAAAAGCTAGTAGTATCCACAAATGAATGATGCTTGCAAGCAAAACTATGAATGTTTATCCATCTCAGAATCAGAAGAGAATCAGAAGTAGACAGAGGAATTGCTGGGGATAGGGAGCAGAGAGGGAGAAGTTCATGGAACAATCTCAATTGATCATAAAATGAAATAGCCTTTCTACAGGCTTACACCAATTGATTAAGCTAGAATATAGCAACTAACTACTAGAAATCAGAAAAGATGTGGGCGCGTTAAGCTGCACTACAAGTGCTACAAACCCACTAATCAAAACTGTTAGTATGAAACTAGCTAGAAACCAGGATAATGAACAACTATTTTGGAGCACTATTTTCAACAAGGCAAAAAGACGAGTTAGAGTTTCCTTCATTTAATAAACAGGCCAATAGCCCTATATAGGCCAATGGTAAACTGATTGATCCGAACTACCAACTCTAGGAAGAAATTAACAAACAAAATCTTTATGTCATTATAGACTATAATACTTGGACACTGAGAGGGGGTGGCATACCATGTGTCTACTGGATAGAACACTAAGTGACCGGCAAAATACAATCTCCGGATACTTTTGTATGTGCATGACAGCCTATTCAATTAATAAGAGAAGATCAGTACAAAGCCTAATTCCCACAATTCTTGGATGGCGGATTAAGAGATACTCCCTCCGTCCCAATAGAATAGCCCCATATGCTTTTGACGCTAAGATTAAGAAAAGGGCATTTTTGGGGTAAAAGAGTCCAAAATCTCATCACATGGGTGGTTCAAAACACAAAAGCAAGGGCATTTATGTAATGAAAATGACAAAATCTTACCAAATAAAGAAATGAGGCTATTCTATTGGGACACCCTAGAAAGGAATATGGGGCTATTCTATTGGGACGGAGGGAGTAAAGGAGAAGATGTAAGCCATGGCCACTCAAGTGAGCTATGATTACCTTTTTTCACTCTGGTGGCTTATGGGAACTTTCGTGAAGAAAATATTAAGTAGCGTCTTTATTATACAAATTCCAATATCCTATAATCAGAGTCCTCGTATCAGTGATCTGAGTCTCTGTATCTTAAATTTTAAGTTGAAGGATCTGACACTCGGATTCTGTACTGTATCAGATCTGTATCCCAATTCCCAAGTCTGAGTGAAATATGATCATAAGGATGCGTGATTTAACTTAACATCATCATATAGTAGTTTCTCCTAATGACAGTGAATTCAGCATAGATCTCCTACCTCTTCAGCTCCCACAAAGCATCAGCGTAAACTCTGTATACAAACTATTTGAAATCACAACTTTTGGACCACAAAAATTATCAAGAATCTTCCACCAAATGAGATTCTCCTCGGAAGGGTGGGCATAGAACTGCTAAAAAGTAGGAAATGTGGATCCGAGGGATTGGCTAACTGTAATGGAAAGATACATCAACCAGCTACAACAAGGCAAGATTAAACACTCAGTCTGTCCCCCCCCCCCCCTCTCCCCCTCTCTCTTAAAACAAAATTTTAAAAAAAGTTGACTATGTTAACAGTAAGCAGAAACAAAACTACAGAGAATCAAACAGAAAAGACAACTTGTAACCCCAAGCGTCCAGCACAAACTGGTGACAGTTTCTTCCTGTAATTCTATTAGTCTGCCAGACAGCTATAAAGATCTCCCTTTGGATTGACTCCCCTTTTTCCCCTTCAAAACATATACTTCTAATACCAAGCATGAACAGCTGAACCCTTTGGATTGACTTCTTTTTTACCCCCAGCACATATACTTGTAACACTAACAACTAAAAAGACTCTAGGCATCAAGCAATAGTGACTCATTTGAATAAAAGCACTTCAGAATCATAATTATATATGCCTAACAAAGTCAACTTTTGGTCTAAAGAAAGGAGAAAAAAACACACTCAGGCATGATCATGTATTTCATTCCTGCTAAATAAGGTTCCAATAGAAAGTCACTTCACAGTACAACTTCAGAATTTGTAGTGTGGATACTGAAATCTGTGTCGGCAGAATAAAACCGAACACTCTAAAATGTAAATGCTACGGTTTATTGGCAATTGACATAACTGACAGAGATCCAAAGAATACTTAGATGGTTCGATTCTCGGAATAAGATATTTGACTTGCTTAATAAAGGAATAGGTATGGGGTAAAATGGTTAGTTTGACCCCTGTTTCAAATATATTTATCATTTGGTTGAAAATAATTTTTGCACATAATTCTAGCCATGAAGATGACTAATATGCATATAGTAGAACTTTCATAACTCTTCTCATATCTAAACTTTGATTGCAACTTTTTTTTCGAAAGTGATAAGCATTATATTTCAATCACCGCCCCAAAAATAGGGCTCAAAACTTTGATATGAAGTAAATGGTTTTTCCATGATTGAAATTTTTCAACGTTATCTTCGAATACAAGCCAAAATCCGATTAAAATTAAAAAAGTTAGGCCATGTTCTTTAGGACTAAAACTGAATTGAATTAAACTGCACTTATTAAATCTAAACTGAACTTAGTAGAACTGAACTGAACTTATTACAAATGAACTAAACTGAACTTATTGGAACTTATTAAAAATCTTCTCAGAACTGAACTAATTGACGTCCAAAATATGTTCCTTCAAATAAGTCCTAAAGAACAGAGCATTAGAAACGCTACAAAGAGAAGATGCCAAGTTACACTATGCATGTACCATCTTGTAAATAAATATTTCCATTCATATGATAGTTCCTAAAATCATGGGAGATTGAATCAAAAATTATGACTTGATAAACTGGGCCAAAAAAAACTGCCATACACCACGGTTCCTTAGTTTGATTTATTGTCTTGTCTTTTGTCCCACATCGAAAATTCTAGTTGAAATTTTTTTTCTAGTCAAAGTATGTATAAGCACTCCTCCCTTTCTTGATGAAATCAATTCAAAACTGACACATGGGCCTTGTTCCTTTGTTATACCTTGATATGGGAAGTTCATGTTTCATAGAAGTTGGAATAATTACATTGTGTGGATAGTCTATTGGAATGGTACTGAACTATTACTCTCTCGATTTGAATCGGATTTTGGCTCGTAATATAACATTTCAAAGATAATTTGAAAGGCTTTCAAATATGTAAAAATCATTTAAGGCAATCAAGTTAATGCATAAAGGTCATTTTCATGGCTAAAATCTTTTTCAACATGTCAAAAATATATTTGACACAAGGGTTACACGTCAAAAGTCTTTTTCCGAGAGCCAAATCATACAAGTATTCTTTGGATTGATTGGCAATAAGCTGTAGCCTTTACATCATGGGGCAGTCCATCAACATCTACACACAGCACAAGACAAGATATTTTCACACATCTACACACTTTGTTCCAAGTCACGCCATGTCAACAGCTAAAAAATAAACCTTTATACATAGATTCTGTTTCTGGAACATTTGTACTATAATAAGTCAGTACGGGAATGCTTTGATTTCTATGAAACACAATTCCCCTGTTTCCCAAATTCCATGGTTATCAACTTGTACAGTTGTACTTACAATTTGCTATCTTAATTGCAATTCCTGGCTATTCTAACAAAGTTCACTAGTTCTAAGCAACAAAATATGAAATGCCTAAACAAAGGGTACCAGAGATAAGATTTTAACAAGATCTTGGCAGGGTGAATGGTCTTCATGTATAATCATGTTGTTCATAAAGAATATGACGAGATTAACCTTATGAAAGCATCACACTACTCCGCGGACATAGCGCCCAAAGACTTGTGAGAAGTGATATTAAAGTACTAACTTAATAATTTTAACAAAATTCCAAATTGCAGGAAAAACCAACTTCCAGTGTGGCAATCTACACCAAGGCTAATATCAGAAAGAAGACCAAACCAAGTAATGAAGCATTTTAATCGAAAACATATTTTCAAGTTTCACTACATTCCTAGCAAGTAGCAACTAAAACGAACAAAGTCAAAACAAACAGTCCTCACAGTTTTTTGTGAGCAATTGAAAAAGAACCAAAATATAAGTGCCAATGACATAGTAACATCTCATAAGAAGCACATAGTACTTTCTCAAATGTTGAATGTTCAAAGTAACAATCTCATATGCGATTGAACTCGTTTCTTGTAATTTCATCTGGATTACCACTTATACCCACATGATCACATTCATCCATAGAAAAAGATATGTGATATAAATCCTATTTACTACAAGATTCCCATATTGCGATGATTTTCAAGAAAGGAGTAAAAATGATTGACATAAGCGCTTACTTTAAATTAAAACCGTACTGTAAATAGTTTAACCAGTTTCTCTTGTCTCTCTAGCTTTCTCACCAAGGGCAATCATTTCGTTAAGAATTACTCCCTCTGTACCAAAGAAGTGGATACAATTCAAAGATTGTAAGAAGTATTTTAAAAAATGTAAAGAATCCAATTGGACAATCGGAGTATATAAAAAAATTTCTAATACAAAATAAACAATGATCACAACATCTGTGACAGCAAGGATAAACATAAGCCCTACATGTCACATGGTAATCCTGTAGACAAACCAAACCATACGAAGAAAGAGAGTACTTAGGCTAATCACATCATACCAAACAATATGAAGAATAGACATTAAATATCTTCAAGGTCGACATCTGCAAACTGAATAACCACGACAAAACTAACCTTTCTGAAGCCCAGGACAAGTTTCTAGGCCCTTGAGAACAACTGGCAAATCGACCTCCAGTTTCGATCCCTCTTCCGCCCATGCCAACACCATATTTAACACCTTCCCGGTCTCCGCGTCTCTATGCAACTGTTCCAACATTAAATAACCACATTCCCATGATTAACACTAATTCAAAAACGCATTGCTCGCCCAATCTAAGTTCATAATCCATCATGTGTGCACCATAATTAAATTTACATAAGTGTGTGATATAATTTTATGTGTAAGTGAAGGAAAACAAGTCCAATAGAGTAATGCACAAGTTATTAGAAAAGACCGTCTATTTTGATCGTCTACTTCGATCGAAGTAGACGAGCTCCTCGTTTACTTTAAGCTCCTAAGCCCAATTCAAGTCATAGATTTATATGCTTTTGTTGGGTCATCATGACTTCGTCTACTTTTGAAAGTAAACGGTATATCATAATAGTATACGGTCTATCGTAAAAGTAGACGGTCTCTCCCAAAGACTTTCTATAGGTTATATTAGTGGGAATGGTAATTAAAAAGTTATATACTTGTAATAGGGAGGGTAGCGCTGTTAAGTTTTACTATTGTACGGAGTATAAGAGTGTGGTATCATCAACTGAACTGAATTGAATGGAACTGAGTTTCAGTAAGGTGAGGAGAACATAGGAATCTTATTTCTATGTTTCCGATAGAATTATCTACAATGTGGGCCGTTGATTTTATTTATTTATACACAATAGACAAATAAAACACAACATGTTAAATCTGAGCATGTATTATGAGATTCCAATCACGCATCAAGTAAGGGCGCTATATTTTTCACCATTTTCTACTATTTTCTACACTTTTCTACTATTTTCTACAAAATTGTAGATTTGAGGGTAGTCTATGCTACCCCTCACTACGATAAGAATTTGCCTTTGACATCAAGTATTCAAGTGAGTAACACACATATATTTTTTTGCACAAATTCTGTCAAAGAACTGTATACTTTTATAAGTAATCAAGCTTTCTAAATTTAGAAACAAACCCAAACTCCCTTTAAGCCCAAGGAATTAGAAGCCCACATTTGTCCATAAAACATTAATCTGCAACAAGAGAGAAATACACTGCGGGGTCTGCGGTCAATGATGACTATCAATATCATTCCTTGTCGATTGAGTTCGCATTGTTATTGATAGCTCAAGAGTTCCGATTCTTCAACTGAAAACTCAATTAGCAGTGTACTAAGTCTAAACCAATACAGATATACTTACTTCAATTTATTAGAAAGCCTTGGAAAAGACTATCTATTTGTATGTTAAGACGGAGTTATGTTGGCCCAATAAAGACATATGAATTTTTAACTTGACTATTTTAAGTAAATTTAACCTGCGAGAAGTTCGTCAACTTTTATTATAAAGTTGAAGGAACTTTATAAAGATTTCGTGTATCTTTCTTTTGGTTAACATATTCCGCCTATGTACGTAATAGAAAAATGATAACTTCCCAAAACCACTAATTTTAAAAAAATTAAATTAATCGATCAAATTGATATCATTTCAAATCCCATTTGGCACTAAACGGGGTGTAAAGAGCACAAACAATAATAAAATACCCATCAAATTGT
>CAAKMY010039721.1:2158-14068 GCA_901111285.1 Corrigiola litoralis
ATGACATATTTCTATTGGTTGGGACTATATGCCACGTGGTGGTCCTGGACCACCTAATAATTTCTCCCTCAACAGAGATGGAATTAAGTCTCCCTTTGTGCTAATATGCCCCCTAAGGAGGCTAAGGTCATAATCACCTTATATAGACTTCTTTTTAAACTTCTCTCATGTGAATCTTGATAGAAAACGGACACCTCTTGGAGTCCCAATGTTTATTGCCCCTGTAAATTAACTATCTAGTACAATTGGCTGTATAGCTCTTTTAACACCTGCACAAAATCTCAAAACCAATGAAGGGAATCGGGTAGTCTCCCGGTTGACATTATGCCCTACATGTCCACAGATGACTCCGGCCCCAAACGAGCTCATTTGTAGACCAAACTTTTGTCTGTCGCAGATACTGGATGTCTGGTGGTACTGGAATGACACTGACATCTAAACATGTTTGACAAAAAATAAATCAATTTTAGTGTAAACGTAAGTCATCTAGCGAGAGTGATATTGACAAAAGTCATTGCAGTTTGGGACTAGTAATCGTGCTTGCACTTCCAAATTAATCCAGTTCAGGGAAGGCTTGGGTGATCTCAAAACAAGAATGTCAATAATGTTGGTGTCATTTACGCTTCTCTTTTCTTTTATTTTTTTATCTGCCTTTTAGCAACACATATGGAAGGCTATTTAAGATGATAATCTTGTCACATTTGTGTGACATAATCTTGTCACATTTTGCAGCTTGACCTAAAAAATAAACGTACAACACACAAGAATGAAGTTAATAAAACATAACGTGCATGTAGTTTAAGATGATAACTGATTATAAATACTAGAGAGAACGAGATTGTTCATGTACGTCAAACTTGTAGTGTCTGGTGATGCCAGTATAAGTTGCATCAACAACATTACTGGATAGCACCAAGTAAGCAGCTATGCTAATAAGAGCAATGAGCAATCTCAAAGTTCCATAATTGGTGCTCAGGAGTGGGATTGAGACGACAGAGAGAAATGTAAAGACCAATTCGGAGTGATGATCAAAGTTGGACTAAGGGTCTTATATATGGTGTATCGAATGATTAGGTGAAAGCATGAAAATGGAAATAGATGTTTCAGCATGCACAGTGGACCAATTGGTTTGTTAGATTGTTAGCTTTTGAGTGATCGTAAAGTCTATGTTGTGTGGGAAATTTTTTGTGTCTAAGTTTCTGTGAACGCTTATCTACGGTTTGACATCCTATCCTCGATGAAGATCAATTATCTTAAAATTGCTTTTGGCTTGCATTACTAGAATGGGATAATTTATGTGTTCATGATTGCACCAAAATGTCAAAGTAATTCTTTTAAGAAAACGGCCGGAGAAGCTAGCAGTCATAACAGTGTCTTGCTCTTTTTCGTATCAATCCGTCTTGGTGCGTAATTACGCATAGGCGACAATGGTGTCAAAGTCCTAAACCAAGCAGTCAATCTCGTTTTCTCAAATTCCCAAAGAAGGCATAGGCAATTAAGCATTAGTTAGCCGTTAGACAAAGTCATTGCAAAAGTTAGTTAAGTTGGTTAAAGAGATATTAACTTCCACCATGGCTTCTCTAATCATATAATTTAATGCAGGATTTGGACGTACAAGATGGAAGTAATCAAGCATAATCACGTTTCAAGAATGAGCCACCAGCTAGATTGCGGATAGATAAGCAAAGCATGCTAGAATTCATTTGAGAGAGATTGACAATCTTGTATTACCAAACTCTCTTTCTTTAGAGGATTAAGGTTGGCTCAGTGTTTGAGAGTTCAACCTACCTAAGAGTTGTCCCGAGTTTGAATCTTCATAACACCAACCCCCCGCCCCCTCCTGCAACATTAGTTGCTCCAAAGTAATAAAAAATAATCTCTCTTTTCTTTTTTCGAAGTAGTTAATTGATCTTCTCGATCATTTTTTCAAATAAAAAAACTTCCATTAAAGTCTCATATTACAGAAATAATACGATGCTCCCGGGAGCACATGCTCCTACTCTAATTTCTTGTAACTTTTGTCATTTTTCTTGTACCTTTTCATATTAGCTACATGAAATACTAAAAAGTATAAGAAATTTGGGGTCGAAACACATGCTTCTAGGAACACCTAATAATTTGTCCTCATAGTATAAGTTTCCACGAAAAATAATTGAACGTTATTACCCATTGTCAACTTGTCAACCCTTTTCAAAAGAGTACAAAGTATAGATCTACTATGTACTGTATAGGTACCATTAACCGTGTGAGTTAATGTGGATTAGATTACGGAATAGTGGAATACATAGAAATTGGGCTGATATGGTGGAAGGCTCGAGTATGTCGGGCTAAAGCTTTAGTTGAAACGAAGCATATAACTGTTTTGGAACAAGAAATGCGACACTTAATGGGTACTCCTGTCCTTCATGGCTGTACTACACGTATGCATGGTTGTAAGGTCTACTTCCATACAAGTTTGAATTACAAAATACTACTCGTACTACCCTAGGCCCTTTAGGACAGTAGTGAAGGATTGCACAGCTGTGAAAGCAAGGCTTTTGGTCTAAAAAAACAAACTGCCCCACTATCATGGTATGCATATTGTAATCTATTGAAATATATAATCACAATAAGACTCCTACAACATTATATGTTCCTTCTACTATAATGAAAGAAAATACAAGTTTGAACTTCCATCTCAATGTTTCGAATAGTTCATTTGACGAGCAAAGACTCTGCTCTGCCTCCTCGAATAACATGCAATGATGAAATGGGTATCTAAATGCAACGCGTATACAATCTATACGTTACTAAATTTACTTTATCCTGCATTGTCTTGTTGAACTACACAGCGTAGTTGCGCTTGTGTCCTTGTAAACTTGTACTCTCGAAACACAAACATGAGAAACGTATAAATATGGCCGATTGGTGTCCAATCGTTTTTTACTTGACTAGATGAGTCGATAGAACCCAAAGTTTGCATCTCCTTCTCCATGCCAAGGTCTCCACTCTAATAACAAGCACGCTTATTGAATACGATCTTTTTGTTTATTATATGATTTATAGTAGATTTTCTTATGTGTTCGAGCTTTTAAAAAAAAATAGACTTGTACCTTGTCACTCCTCTTAATAGTATCAAGAATCCTAATTTTGGGGTAGCCGGGTAATTTCTAGAGTTTAGCATCTTTCTCATCACCCTTTGAGGATAAATTGCTTTACTGTCATAAATTCTTATGGCTAGCCGTTCTCATGATAAACATTGCTGAGTCCTGTGGACTATTTGATGCTTTAGTGGATAGGCTGAATTACTACTATCCATGCCTTTGCCTGATTGCATTTGGATCAGATAGTCATCTCCGCAGTCTATGAGCTCAAGCCCTTGAGAAGAAAGCTAAGTCTGCTACTTTCCTGATGACAACGTTGATCTGGTCAGATCAATCGATGAGGAGATGGACATGGACTTTAAACAAGTCTTGGCCATCCGAAGCTTTTTGCAAAGTACTGCTAGCACCCTGGCCAGACATTTTGGGTAAATAGAAATACCCGATGTAGCAACAGATTTCAGAATACGATTTTCAACTACTTGCAATTAGCTTGAAGCCAAAGACAGACTATGTAAATATCTTCGACATCAACTTAAGTGTTGATACTCATTAACATAATAACTTTATCAACCTGGACACTGCACAGCTTCTTCAGGTGTATCCAAGAATTAGTCTTGTTTTCCTGTTGCCTGTGTAAGGGAGATCCACCAGCATCTCCACATAATCACATGAATGAGAAGGCATCCTAATACTACAGCTACATACAAAACAAGGACAACGTCGATGGACAGAACCAAAGACACATTAAGCCATGTAAGAAGCATCGGCATGGCCATCCTCATGCCAACCAGCCCCAACCTTAAATTTACACACGGGGCAAGTTCCCTGCTGCTTAAGCCATGGGTCAATGCAATTTGCATGGTACTGCAAAAATAAAGAAAACAGACGAAAGTTATTGCTTGTAGCACATAAAGTGGGTAAAGCAAAATCATAGTTTATTAGCTTACAACCAATAAACCTAATCAGTTAAATCCTTCGTATTGAGGCAATAACTGAGACAGTGGAGCTCATATTCATGTTTGCCCAAAAAAGGGCTCTGTCTGTTGTTATTGCTTTGTTGATCTTCATACAAATCAAAATTAGTTGGTTTCCCTCGATCCCGTCCCAAATTCGAAATATATACCAAAAGACACTCACAGCCTACAGGCTACAGGTATAGGTCGACCACAGCCATGTCATAATGAGAAAAAAGCTAAGCATAATAACATGAAATCTGCAATTTTTGGTTTTTCACCACCTTTTTGTTTAAGCTCCATTTACTTCTGGAAGACATGCATAGAGATTTTTTTTATTCCAAAGAACTTGATGAGGTTATGAACAATAGCATATCAAGCTCCTTTGTGATATCATTACATTAGCCAGCAGAGAACTTCAATCGACAATTCTAGGGTATGAAAACCATAAAACAAAATCTTGTATACAACCAAAGTGAAGGACTAGGGAGGCCTCTATAAAGCTCACCTGGTGCAAGCATGGCAAGCTACGGATGAGTTCTCCTACATCTACTTGCTCCAAGCATACACTACATGTTAGTTCATCTTCTGAGTTTCCCTTTGAGCTCCCAACAGAGATGGAAATGTCCTTCTGCATCTGATATAGTTCAGGTTCCGAAAGAGGGAGAGGGGAAGAGAAAGAAAAACCAATCAACCAAATGTAGAGAAACACAAAAGTTCTCAATAAAACTACTAAACTAAGTTAGTTATGCTTGTTGAACTCAAATGCTGCCAAAAATATCATTTTAATTTAGAGAGAGTATGACACATGAGAAAAAAGAGTTACAAGAGAATAGATTCTCTTTGACCTTCCCAACTCCATAGATATTGAAAATACCATCAATTCAACTTCATCCAATACTATTACTCTGAAGATGAAAATTGGGATAAATAGTTACTGGAATGACTTGCAAACCACATCCAACTGACGAAATGAACAGGAAGACACATGCAAGCACACACACTGTCTAGAACAAAATCGACATATCGATAAAGGTTGAGGCCAAATGGCAGAAACATATCGACATATAAGCAATGCACATTTAACATTTGAACTTTAGAAGCCATCTGTATCATCAAAGTATACTAATTGCTGTGTCACAATCAGGTGAGGGATACACATCTACGGCAGATACAATGCACACAGCACTCGAAGAATTTCTACAGTAACAATCCATTGACCCATATCAGGGGGAGAGAAATTATTCCAGTAGATCATCAAAGTATCAAACATATCAACCACTAAAAAACAAATGAGAAGGCAATCATTTTAAACCTTTTTATATTTTCTACATGACAAGATATACTCATGACCAACTAAAGCAACGGTAAACAGTCAATCTAGACTTCAAAACAAGATTTTCCTAACTTCAAAAGAAAATTAACAATTTTCATTGGTGAAGAGTACCTCAGGAGATGCTGAAGATGATGCTTGCTGCATTGCTCCCAAGTCACTGTTTGACAAGAAAACAGTTGGTTATTGTTGTGTGAATGAAATTACTTTGCTTATCCTAATTTTCTGTTTTTTATTCTCTCCATATACTTCTTGAAACTTGCTTTCCAGTAAATTGGCTTATCCTAATTTGCTTTCTCAGTTTTCTCATATTGTAATAGTCATATTCTTCTCAAAATCCAGAAAGAAAGCTCAGAAACCACAAAGAATACCAAATCAGTAATAAGAATATTATGGCATATCTGATTGGCATAATTACCAATTTAAACTACGAACTTTACTGTCAGAAATATATATAACAAAAGCCTAAGGTAAAAGTTCAGCAGGGGAAATACAGCAGTATTCAATTATATTAGTTAAAAGAGCAAATTACTATGAGCAACAAAGCTTAGCAACCAGAATCACTGCATTGACTTTACTGATATATAGAACTATAGAAGTATTAGATGCTAGAATTCTTTACAGAGTACAAGAATCTTAAGTAGTGGACAACTCATAGTTGATCGTATGTGCATGTTCAGTAAATGCCACAATTTGGGCAGCTAGAACAATAAAAACTGTAAAATTAAACTAGCTGTTCTTGCTAAATCAGAGGCATTTGAACTCTCACCTGTTGGAACCAGTAACCTTATACTTGTGAACAGGAAGAGCATTTATCTCTTCCTCAGACATCGAGGGAACTGCAGGTGCATTGTCAGCATCCAGCGCTCTAAGTGTCTCATAATCTACAAATCATAATATGCAACAATAAAGAATGATTCCTGGAAAAATGAAAGAACCATACAAAAAAAAAAACCAGAAACCAGAAATTAACAAAAAGAAGTAGCAGTAAAATTCTGGAAGCATTTGCACATTCATGGACACAGTTCTGCCATTTAATTACAAAACCACACAGCTGACTGACTATACCTAAATCATCAAACTCGCGATCAAGAAGGGCAAGCTGCAGCCTGAGGCCCTGCAGACGTCCTCTAGAAGCAAATGCAATTGATGGCATATGCAATCGAAGTTCGGTGTGACGCAGTAATCCACTGGCTGCTACTGCGTGTGCTTGTGCCTGAGCTTGCAGTTGTTGACATGTGGCGTACATTCTAAGGCTGGTCGCCATCAAAAAGAAGCCAAATACCAGCCAGAGCTTCATATATATAGAATCAAAAGGAAACCATCAGATCACTTCAAACAACTGTGGTCATCAAACACAGACAGGAATCAGCTTGCATAAGGGAAGACATATGTACCAAAAAGTTCGGTGACATTTGATGCGAATTTAGTATCATGAAGAGCAAAAGTACTGCCACAAAAACCCAATAAAAAAAGTAAAAATCGTCAACATATAACAACTGGCAAAATGCCAAGCTGCAAATGATACATAAACAGAAGCATACCAGTAACAAGAAAAGCAAGGGAGTTGGTATTCACAGGCCGAGTTGCATGGATACGCTGATAATAACAAACAACAGAAGGGGAATTATACATTGAAACATCACATAAACCATAAAATCCAACCCAAAAACAAGCTACAATCTTTTCCTCTTAAAGGAACATACCATGCGTCGCTCTGGGACTAACCCAGAAAACCCGTTCTCAATATCAGCTCGAGCCCCTCGAAAAACAAAACTCATGGCTGTAGAGCTTGGCAAAGAGAGTTCTTCCTACAGGGGGGGTGAATAACTCTTCCCTGAAATCAAGGCTGAACATATATAAACAATTAAATTCATAGAACAACTTCCAAGAAGAGGTAAAAAACATACAATGAAGGTGCCCAACCCGAAAACACAATCTCCTTTGATCTGCATTAAATACAAGTTCAATTTGTTTTACAGTTAAAAAAAAAGCTATAATATTGATTTTGATAGCACAATCAAGTTGATCACTTTTCTTCCTTTTCTAATCTTATTGCACAATCAATAATTGACCATCAACTAGCTGATCAATTACCCAAGGCCCCCCAAAGAAACTATGTTAAGGGTCATGACATCCCAAAATCAATTAAGTATCGGCATAGTGTTAAAGATTGAGGTGTCGGGACTATCGGCCCATGATCATATACCCCCCCCCCCCCCCCCTCTCCCACCCAATTGTAATCATTGTACTGCCTTCGCGACTCCAATGGACCCAACAACAAAGAAACACCCCAAAATAAATTAATTTCAAGAAAACTTGATGAGGGCTTTAATTAATTTCCTACTCTAATCATCATCACAAACAAAAACCAACAAAAAAAAAATATAGGCACGCAAAAGGATGAGAAAGGTTGGCCCAATGGTCGGGAAATTTAACTTGTCTAGGAATTGTCCCAGGTTCGAATCCTCATACCCCCTCCCAGCAGCATTAGTTGCTCCAATGTAAAAAAAAAAAACAGATACATTGAATAAAACATTGATTTTACAAGTCTAATAATCACAAATTAAAACCCATAAAGAACCCTAATTTCATAAAATGAGCTCCTCAAGTCTACAATTCTCAGCTAATAAAACCAGCAATAAACTACGCTAATTGTACCCAAATTGCAAATCAAACGCAAAAAGAAATAAAAAAATAATAGATGACAAAATTAAAGAAAATGTGAAAAGACAGAAAGTGGGAAACTTACAAAAACTGAATTTTTGCTGATCAAAATGAAACCTGTATGATCATTGATCAGCTTATTAATTTGGTATGTGTTATTGTATTTTTATTTTTATTTATTTTGAAATATACGCGGAATATTAATGTTACAAAATTAAGATGATTAGTGGTACAAAAATGTTGTTAATAGAGTGGTGCTGAGCCGGCGTTTCGACTCGGGCGAGTGGACCGAGTTGAGTCCCTCATTTTTTACGTTTTTCTTTTTTGACTCAGCACCCGGGGCCTCCCGTTATAATCTTCTTTTTTTTGTCAATGTTCAAAATTTGCGGGACTATTCCTTTTTTAATTTTTGTTTGAGTTAGAGGTGATAATTGGGCGGGTCGAGGCGGTTACAGATTTGGTATTTCTGAGTTGGGTTGTGTTTAGTTCGGGTCAAAAAATTTTAGTTGTGACAACTTTGGATTTAGGGTATGGTCTGATAATTTATTCTTTCAAGTCGAGTGGGTGGGTTGGTGTTAATTTTGGATTGCGTTTGATTAAATTGTAGTAATGTATTTATTAAAAGTATATAAATTTCGATGAGAGATATTGATAATTCAATAACTTTTTTTGAGTTTTATTTGAGAAAGAGTTTTCTTTTGAAATGTTTTTTGAAACCTAAGCTTAGAGGTGATATATGGGCAAGCCCAACCGATTACGAAATTGCTAATTTCGAGTTGGGTCAAATCCATTCATGATAACTTGTGTATTGGGGCATCTCGGATAATTCATTCTTTCGAGATAGACTCTGTGGGAGTCCATTTCGGTTTAAGTTTTATTAACTAGTAAAAAAGTACTATATGAATAAAAGCTCGATGTGTTGGAATTGGTAGGGCCAGGCTATTTTTTTGGTTTAATAATGTTTCGGGTAGTTTGGGTTGGGTTTGTGCTCTCGAAGTTTCGATTTAATAAACACTGAGTCAAGTCAGTTACAACTTTTTATTTCTAGTATTGTATGAGGTCGGTGGGATCAGCTTTAAGAGTGTGTTTTTATTTTTTGTTAGTAGGCATTTTTCGGTTGAATTTTAATTGATAAATTTTGCTAGGGAGAATCAATTGAGTACATCTAGCTACATTAGAACTAACACATATTAATCAACTGCATTAACTCTTTTTTGTGTTGCAAAAATGTAGTTCACTTCTTTTTTGCCACTTCTAGTGGGAAAGAATGATGTATCACTTCTTTCATTTTGAAGTCATTGATCAAACATTGAAGTAAAATTGTACTACAACAATGAACAAATCGATGAAAGTATTCTCATCATTCATAGAAATACATTGTTCGCAATCGACATCATCAATATCAGTGTCTTTCCCAAATTGGTTAGAGATCGACTAGCATGAATTGCCATTAATAACCATCAAAGAATAACTTATGAGGTATCATTGAAGTTTCATATTCGCGTAGAGAGTCTCACACGACGACTAAACAAATGAGCAATTAGGTACCATATGATTTACAAAACACCCGAAAACCTGCCTAAGTTAACCTTTAATGAAGTTCAAGAGCTAGTAGATAGAGTTTCCATAAGGCCTAACAATATTGATCTCTGGTAGTCTGAAGATGATGGAGTGAGCTAAAAACATATTTTCAATCTCAAAAACTTACGAGCCCCACACCTATGAGCTTCAAATGAATAAGCAACATTACCTAGAGGACAATGATCAACATGGATGTTCATAGTTTCAATGGAGTAGCTATTTATTCATGTAATAAGGCCAACCAACAGAAGTAAAGCGAGGAAGAGCTCATATCAAAGTAATCAAACTATGGCACATGCTGGGGAAATGATTTTTATACTCCTATGATTGATTTTTATACTCCCTATGTGAGAGGAATTAAATATTGCACAAAAATGTATGCTCTCACATAGGAGAGGCTAGTGGGAGTGTAAAAATAAATTATAGGAGTGTAGTATCCAATGTCAAAATATCCAATGCTTTGAACAATCATGGTCTGACAACTTTGAGATTAGAACAAGAAGGTGCAAAGGGAACATCCAAAGTCCCCACCCAATATCAAACACTTTGATACAACTACTATCTAGTCGTCACTGTCTAATACCTAACCCAATATGTGCCAACAAAAGTTTCAAAACCTTTGATCTCCTCATGTATAACTGAATTCAGGCCATCTTTTTGTCTTAAAGCTTCGTTTCAATATGGAGTGAATGAGGCCCTATTGAAACTAAATTGAAGTACAAAAATTCTTTAGAATTGAACTAAACTTATTAGAATTGAACTTATTCAAACGAAATTGAACTAAAATACACTTATTAGAATTAAAATAAACTTATTGAAACTGAATTAAACTTATTTGAACTTTTTCAAAACTTCTCAAATTTGATATCTTTATAAAGGAAATAAAGATATACAATAAGTAGATGAATTGAATTAATAAAGTGAACTAAGCTGAAATTAAATGAAATGGAATAAGTTAGCTATTGACTTTAACGTACAGAACTATTGAACTACAACAAACTAATGAATCATGTTGAACTCAACTAGTGATTTGAATTAGAATATTGAATCAAACTAAACTAGTGAGTTGTACTAACTAGGTGGACTTAAACTGAACTAAACCAGTGAACCAAACTTATTTGACATGAAGTAAAATAAACTAGTGAACTCAAATGAATTAAGTTAGTGAATTGAATTTAACTATTAAATTAAATTAAATTAAATTAAATTAAACTAATAGTGAGCTAAACTGAACTAAACGAGTGAACATCTAATCAAGTAAGCTAGTGAGCTGTAGTAGTCTTATTAGTTCACAAAATGGCGGTATGCCATAATATAGTGAGCTTTAGGATGGATTTTTTGTATTAATTTGAAGTTTGTCAAAAAAAAAAAAAGAATAAGCTAAATCGAACTGAGAAAAGGACACATATAAATCCATATGTACACAAGGATTAGAGCCCAAAATATATATATTTTTTTTGACGCGGAGCCCAAAATAATTCCAATACAAGAACCGGGCAACTAAGGCAAGTGAACATTCAGTCACTAAAATTAGGAGTGTCTCTTCTTGGAACAAACCCCTAATATAATTTCATCCACTTTTATAATAAAAAGGCCTCTCCCAAAACCTTATGAGGGAGAATTATGTGTCACTGCCCTCTAATTACCATTCATTTTAATTTAGTACTTCATATTATAAGATAAACCATATTTGTTTGTTTCAAATCTAAATGATAACCGTATTGTGGGTCTATATCACCTTCCCTCAAGCCGCACGATGAGGTTCTATGCTCTTGAACATACGACTCCATTTCACAAGAAGCCATTGAGCATTTGAGCCGAGACCAAGACTAAGTTGACTACTTGACTTGTGGACCTGTTGGCTGTTGTCATCCATTGATGGACAAGTGAGCACATCGTTTTTTTGTTAAGAGAAAATTAAATTCGTATTGTTGTGTACTGTAATGCAAACATCAAAAAAAGACTAGTTTTCAAGCTGTCATTTTTTCCATTTTGGACTCATATATCAATTTTGTCAAAGCAATAGTTAATGTCAATGAACTGTATGGTAGATACACATTCGCAAAACACGTGTACGAACACTCGTTAATAGTACATTTTTTTTGCTTGACGTGGTCAATAGTGTTCTTCATAGTATGATCTTTTTGCACCATCTTACAAGCAAGGGCTCATTTGGTTGTAAAAAATAAAAGAAAATAGTTAAGAGTGTGTTTGGATAACAAATTTGGAGGGAAAGGGAGGGAAGGGAAGAAGAGGGAAGGGGAAGGGAGGGAAGGGGAGGGGAGGAGAGAGA
>CAAKMY010039723.1:0-23357 GCA_901111285.1 Corrigiola litoralis
ATATTTGTAATTAGCTCCCTGCATAATGCATTATACAAAGGGTATATTATATAACTTACTTATGTAGTTATGTCGCATGATTACATGACACATTTGACACATGAAGCCCCGATTAGCAAAATCCTTTTAACTAACACACACACACACATATATATATATTTGTAATTAGCTCCCTGCATAATGCATTATACAAAGGGTATATTATATAACTTACTTATGTAGTTATGTCGCATGATTACATGACACATTTGACACATGAAGCCCCGATTAGCAAAATCCTTTTAACTAACTTCAAGAATTCCCATCTTTAATTGACATTTGGAGAGATTGAGATATATATGAAACTATTGGCAAATAGGTACAAATAGTTTGAGATAGTTAATTAATATATAGAACTCTCATTGTTGAAAATCTAAGGGTTTAAAGTCCTAGTCTACATAAAGTGATACGGAAGTATATATTATGTTATTACGAAGATAGTAGTGAATGTTAAAAAGATCAACGATAGCTATCATATTTCATTATCGGAGCGTCTATGTTCAAGAGTAATTTTCTGGAGTGCTTTCACTTTATCTAGACTCTAAGAAAATGGACTTGGGAAAGGAAAAATGGAAAGGTAGAAAAAACCGGAAAGATGCACAAAGAGGCAGAGCAACCTCCACCAGCCTTTCAGTGAGAGGCAAATAATACAATGTTGAAATTAGAGGACCTTGGAAATGCAACATACTCATGTAAATGCGCTGAAAATGAAGTTCCACTTATCATAATTCATAAGGTTAACAATGTAGCACTACTCTCACAGGCCCTACTTCTCCTACTACATGTTAGCATATATTTTTCTAGCTATGCTATGCGTCAAATAATTGCCCCGCTACAGATATTACTTGACCAAGCTAAGCAAAGGACCTAAACTATGTCGCATGCCGAAGCTCATTTAAGAAAAAAAATGTTCACCTACTAGATTAGAATATTCAATCAAGGTTACCATATATTGAGTACATAACCCCATTCCTCATCCGGTGGTTATGGGCTGGGGAATGAGTGACGAATGACCATGTAACACATTTCCAAAGCTCTGGTCCTCTAGACTCGGCAACCCAAAGAGGTAATTATTATTATTACTGAAACGATCCAACAATCCATGTCCGGCATTGCTTGTCGAATATGAGAGAGGAGATGGCACATACTTGAAGAGTAAGGTTGGCCAAGTAACTGTGGATTCAATAGTTTTGTGGATTGTCCTAAATTCGCTTATATTCCTTCAGTTGACCATTGTTGTTTCAATATACTCCCCCCGATCCAATTAATTCCCTATATATTGGTTTGACACTATTAGAAATTATACGTTTATAATTTATAACTCAAGATATGTAATAGAAAAACATATATAAAATTATTTACAAGTATATATCTAATAATTATACATTTGTAATATTTTAAATTTATTTCATGGGATATTAATACTAAAAAAAAGCAAATATGGAAAAATGAGTGGATTAGAGCTAATATAAAACAATCAAAAAATAGCATAGTCCTTTTAGAATTACTCATAAAGTAGCATTTTTTATGAAATTAAGAACCAAGGCATCTATAACTATAACTACTTACGGAGTACAACATTAACAAAGTCTACCAACATTGAGTTGAGAATTTGATGACTTCTATGGAGGTGACCATCATTGTTCAGTTATCTCGTTCCATAATGGTTTAGCTAGATAGTAGGATCTTTTGTTCCACTTGAATGCCAACCAACTACCAATATACCACTCTGTATCTAACGAAGTTACTGATATGTTTTCTCCGATGCCATCAATCTTGTTTGTTAGAACATTCACAATGTCTAATAACTTAGATTTCTTATTATATAATGATCAATCTTAACATCAAATTGCTTGTACTCCATTGGATAATAAGGCTTCATACATGTACTCCATACTATCAGAATCAAATAGTAATATTGAAATGTTAGTAGTCTAACCTACCAAGAACTGCAAACAACGCCCCACATATAATTTGTAAGGACGGGGAGCTTGAGTTCCCCAAATTAAGAGCAAGAAGAAGAATGCAATCAGAATTACAAAGACGGTTCACTACAAGTTGTTGAGACTAGACGTGTTAAAAATAAAGGTAATTTACAAATTAGACTCATGCCAACCCTGAAAACTCTGAGTTATATATATGAGCTTTCGAATCGAAATCCAAACGCTTCGCTAAAAAAACTGAAAAGGAGCACGATCTAGTAAATAGCCCAACATATACCAAACAAATCAATTTAAGTGGTCTACACTTTGCCGCATGAGTGTCTTGTTAAAAGGACTACATGAATTCGACAGTGGCAAATCTACCCAAAAAGATTATTTCTATAATGAAATACCAATTAATTAGAAGTTTGCCATCGTGAAGTACTATATAATTTTTTGTTCAAAAGTCTGAGTTGATGTTCCGCCGAGGAAAAGAGACAAAAAAATATAACTACATTTCAGATAAATCATACGCGCCCATATTCGAACAAAAAGTAAAAAAAAAAACGAGAGATAACGAGGGGATTGCCGAGCTAAATCTTCTGCAAAACATATAATCTCAACATGTGTTTTCTCCTCCCCTACCCCTTCACCACAATCTTTGCTTTTTATTTTGGATAGGAACAGCTAGCTACCAGATGTGTAAAACATGGGTCATCCTTATGGCCCTATATTTTCCAATGTCCATACTTGCACAGTTGCACATCGAAGCATCCAATGCTTCTCTCTTGGAGAAATCTGCATTGTCCATTAAAAAATATCTTATTTCCCACTTAAACACTATTTTTAAGTTGAAATTTCTATAAGAAGTAGTAGTTAGTTCAGCGATATACTTGTAACATACGTTTACACAAAATATGATGATTGATTAAAAAGGATACAGTTTTATGTTAGGACTTATGAGTACTATTCTAAAAACAATAAGGTATATAACATAATCTTAACTATTGAGGTACTTGAGCTATTCAACTCACAAAGTATTGAGTGCTTCTTTATTTATACAATGCATACTTCGTATATTGTACATGCCAATGACGTCTTGACTTACTAGTAAAAACATGTGTGAATGTTAGATTATATGTTTAAATGCCTCTCTCCCCCCCCCCCCCCCCTTTGTAATCGTTGTACACCCATTTATAGCTCATATGGACAAAAAGAATATATTTGTGTGTATGATATCTACATTGAATAATGATCTTTTTATCAACCTAAAATTTGTGCGTTGATAGACCTTCACATATTTGCTTTCATTTTTTACTACCCTCACCCAACTTTACAATAATAATTAACTACGTCTACTATGATTTTTGTCAAATAACATAAAAATCATTAGTAATTTCATGGATTTGCATTATCAGTCTCACAATCCATGAATCCAAGCACAATGGATTTTCAATTTTCTCATTCCTCATAATCTTCTTTAATTTTTATTTGGCACACACTGACAAATTACGATTGTCGCTATTTTTTAAGGGACGATCGTCGCTTTATTTAGTATTTCTATGAGATACTTATTCTCACACTAGCTTGCTTAATTGCTTATGCTTATCTATTTTGATTCCTTACTAATTGAGTAGCACTAATGAAGAACTCCACTACAACATGACTAAGGCTATGTTTGGTAAAATTGACTGAAAAGGTGACTGGAAACTGAAAAGGTACCTGAAAACTGAAAAGGTGACTGAAAATTTAAGGTGACTGGAATTTTTGGATTAGGTACATCATGTAGCTTATTATTTTAGGTGACTGAAATTTATTTCAGATAGTTTTATCAAACGACCTTAAAATTTAAACTATTTAAAACTTTGGTCAAACTAGATAACCTAGTCAAATAAGGTGACTAAAATGTTTTACAAAACACACTCTAAGAGTCTTAATAAGATAAGTTTAGACTTACGATGTAGAAGCACTATGAACAAAATGAATCAGATTCTCTTTTCACATTACATTTGATATAATAATCCTAGTAAGTAAAAACTAATGACGATGACCAAGATCAGATCGAGTTTATAATAATATCGTTTTTACTAAGTTAACAGTGTATACAGAAGGAGGGACCATGGAGTTGATTTAACATGCATAAAAGGTTCTACCTATTGAGCCACGCGAGCTTGCAGAGCTTTATTTATAAGCAGAAAAGGGGTAAGAGGAGCGTCCTGCGTTTGGCTCTAGCGCCAAAAAGCAAGGGCAGTGAAATGCTCCAACCAAAATTAGCGGAAAAAAAGGTGGCCATTACTGCATATTCTTTGCACTTTGGTGCGAAACAAAAGATGACACTACTAAAAGGCCAAAGAATTTCAGTCCACTCTCTTTTCAGTTAAGTACCAATAGTGTAAGAAAATAAATAATGAGCTTTTTCATTGACAAAAATCTTTAGATTTTAACATCACGTGCCCACTGTCATCAGTAGAAACTAATGGGATGAAATCTAAGATCAGGAGTCTGTTTTAAGGATAGTTTATTACTCCTCGGCTTTTATAATTTATAGCTGCACGCAGCCACGCATGGCGAGTATAGACAATGCACTGACTACTACGGAGTAACTACTACGCTTAGACCTTTGTCTAGAAGAATGATATGCTGAGTACTGAATAGCCTGGCACTAGATAAACAAGACTTGATTATGAGTACCTAGCTTGATTCTGATTTTTTCCACCCAACAGTAAAATTCTGCCTTGTTTTAGGATCTAATTGTATCTTAGAGTACTCGTATATATATAGATTAGTGTGAATGCACTTGTGAATAATTTTACACTTAGTTCAAATTGAAGGATAAATCCTTAGAAAAAGATATGTTAACCAATAGTCATTTGGTTATCCAACTTATGTGGAATTAGCTCCATTGCGTATAGTGAAAATCTATTTGGAGACAACCTATTGTGAAAATCTGTCAGCATGATCTTCATGGAGTTTATTTGTTAAATTTTGACCAAAAGACAAGTGCCATGAGTCTTGTTCGATTTCTTAAACAAGTCCTACTAGAACAATTGCAAAGTTGTAACCCCCACCACTATATCATGCGATTAACAACTACATATTCTCCCAAACTAACGAAAGACCCACATTTCTAGGGAGGCCAACATAAAGTTATCAAAATTTAATTCTCTAAAAAATACAAAGTAACCAGAAAATAGTACTAATCTTTTGCTGATTAAACCTAAAAAAAACTGAATGTTGAATTATATACAGCAGCCTGTTGCTTCTTATAGGGCCACTTCGTACACATAGCTCAACTTTCACATACAAATTATGAGTTGTACAAATTTGTCTGTGTCTGCTATTACTTTGACATAAATCTTTTAAACAATTGTCCTCCAATATCCCAAGTAGTCATGTAACTACTCTAGTATCACTCTTGAAAACAACATTATCCTGCTTCTGGGGAAAAAAAATACCATGATCTTTTAGGATATTAAACACTTGGCTACTGAAAAACGGATCAGATGATTCAGATCAGAAGATAGCATGCTGTATTATGATTTATGAATTCTGACAACGTATTTATACGCTTTTTTAGTTATCGTTTGAATAACATAAATACTAAAATATAGTCAGACACAATAGCTTCAGCCTTCAGCAAGCTTCACTTCTAAGTATAATAACTGGCCATTGGAGAAATAATTGGGCAGACATGTGATTATGTGACACATTTCAGTGAAGCTTTTTGACTCTCATTTTACCCAAAGATGATTAAAACATTTTCATGCGTGTTTTAAAAATGAATTGGCCGGCTGAGTAGGCAGAATACCCATTGTTTCAGTCAAGTCCACCTACTATGACATATTGGCTTGCTTGGTAATAAAAGGTTGTTAACACCTCTTCTCTCGGGATTTTAATCCAAAGCCTGTGTGGAGCAATTGGACTAATTAGCATGATTTACCATTTAACGTCGTTAGATATTACAAGTTGGATGAGTTGGTGATGCTGAAAAAAGGAACGTCCACGCAAGTTGTTGAACAGTCGAGGTGATTCACGAGACTAGACTAGGCGTTGAAAGTAAATGAATTAGCTCAAAACATATCTCGCAAGCCGCGAGTCTTTGTTGTTACGAGTTTAAAATATAGACACCTTAATAAACTATCATTCAATAAGGAGAATTTATTTTTTTTAGTACATTGGAGCAACTAACGTTGTGGTGGGAGGGGATATAAGGATTCGAACATGAGACATCCCCCAGGCAGGTTGAGGTCCCAAACATTGGCCAACCTTGATCCTCATAGAGAAAGAAATATTGAGAACCAAAATTTATAGAGTTCTTTTGAGTGAAGATCTAGATCGAGTATCCATGAGATCATCTTTGCAACTGCAATTCTTTCACGGAATGAAAATTCTTTCTAAAGTGCTAAAACACATCCATCAAATTATATAATAGTGAACTCCATTAAAATATTGCGCTATCTATTCTTCTTGTTATTTGTAATGACAAAACATTTGGTATTAGAACTTTTGGTTGATATAGATCGAGTTAGAACAATGACATAAGAGGTGAAAATAAATATCGACAAGTTTACAAGGCAAAAGAGTTTTGCCCTATAACATGTAGAGATGAGGGTTTTTCTTAAACAAAATGACTTATTGAAACCTTTTGCTCCTCCTAACCAAAGAAGGTAATGAAGAAATAAAGAGGGAAAAGGAATTGCATCATTCTCGGACAGACCATCGAAAGCTAAGATGGAGGTTATAAAGGGGAAGGCTCACTCCACCATCTTGTCGAGTTGAGCATGTAATCATCACGAGGTAAGTGATGAATTTACAATGTTGGTCTTTGGGTCAATTTGAAGAATTTGTACATGACAAAATTGTTCACCAATGAATTGTTCAAACAACAATTGTTTGCCCATATAATGCAAGTTATGTCCCCTAGAGAAAATCTCATAGAACTTAATTCTATATTAGTTTATTCACATAACGTAGATGTTAAGGTATATGTTTAGTATGTTGTTCTAATTCTGTTGATTTCGTTGCCTATTGCATATGAAAACTTTTGTGTAGTCTTTTGTTGGTAAAGAAACACCAAATCTAAACGAAGTGAGGTCAGTACTTCATATTGGCTAAAGAGTCGTGTCATAAAGGCAATTGGTGCAAGATATGAAATATGGCTGATGGTAAATCTGTGAGGTTGGTTGTTAATTCATCTAATTAAGAAGAAAAAGTAACAACGCTAAATCTAAGGGGCTTGGCAGCAATTCCGCTTATTATAAGTGTAAGGAGCTCGTGCACATGAGATATGATTCTCATAAATTGAAAAATATCGAAAAATCATTAGATGATGTTGTTGTTCATCGTAAGAACAAGATCGAAATATGATTCAAAGGAGGGTTTGACACAGAGTGTTAAAGACATCAAGTTCTGTAAATCGTTTGATTCATGATTCGGGGTGTTCAGATCGATTAAAATTAGGACGCACGATGGGAAAACCCAAACATTGACTAACTTTAGACATGTTGGTGACTCGCAAACTTCGACACAGTTTTCTAGTCGTTTTTTATTTGACTTAAACTTAGTTATCGCGATTTTAATATTTAAACGTCCTAATGACCTAGCATCTAATCAGGAGAATAGATAGGATGCAATTAAGAGGCAATATGTAGAGAATGGTAGGGAGATTATCAAGAAAATCTCTGAGATCATGCTTGTAAATGTAACTCTTCTAAATAGTGAGCTTTTTTTATATGAATTCGTAATAATTTAGCTATGACATTAATAATAAATCTCGTTAAATCCTTACATTATTTGTTGCTCTTGTTATTGATATGCATATATTCTCACACATAAGTAAGATGAAAGCACATATTTGCAAGAACCCAATGTGCGTTGCTTAGTTGGTAAGAGGCCCCTTACTTTATCCTTTTAGACTTGAGTTCGAGTTTGAGCGTCAACTTTCGTTTCAATTATACCTTATCAGCTCCTTAAGCCCTCATTAGGTTTGAGTTTGAGCGAGAGTTAACTAGCTAATGGTATTCCCCGTTTTGCAATCTGGATTGAGCCGGGCAGATTTAGCTGGCTGATTGCTTATGGCTCTTTGACGACTAGGGCCATGGGGTAGGGGTTTACCTAACGTACATCAAAAGGGTAACAATTGTGGATCCCCATCTTGCAACCTGAATCGAGCCGGACAGATTCAGCTGGCTAATCGCCTATAGCTCTTTGTCGACTAGGATCATGGGGCAATGATTTGCCTAATGCACACCAAAAGAGTAACAACTGTGGGTCCCCATGTCATCCAAAAAAGGTTTTTACAAGACACTATAGTAAAAAAAAAAAAAAACAAAAACATTGACAAATAACACCAAAAAACTCATATATATACACACTCTCGTAGTATCAAAGCCATTCACCTTCAACTTCAACTTTACTCTTCTCCAACTCCCCACTTCCCCTATCCTCAACTACCCCCGAAAAATTCTCATTCATTCCACCATGGAAATCTACGAAACATACCATTATACTTCATTATAGTCTACTACATCACACCATCATCATCATCACCATCATAATCACCACCACCATCATCATCAACCACATACCACTATGTCTTTGACATACTCCAACTGTTTCCCAGACCTCCTTTGCTCCGAGGAATCCACCGACGCACTCTCCACCGGAGACTCCTCACCGGAGTTCGAATCTCCGGCGAGTACTCTCCCCGACGATGACGACGAAATATCCATCGCGGGGTTCATCGAAGACGAACGAACATCTCACTGTATATCCTCCTCCTCAGCAGGAGATGCTGTTGTTGTAGACTATTCTTCTCGTTCTCGATCCGTCGCGTGGATTCTCAAGGTAACGTCGTCGTTATGCTAACTTGCGCCTCATCGGCGTGCTAACTTGCGCCTCATCGGAACTGTTGTAATGGCCATCGTCATGCTTACTGTACGATATAGAGTATTGCACTTGTGACGTAAAATAAAGAAAAGGCGTATTTTTATGCGGGAAAGGGGGAGTTTGCTAACTTAAGCCTTGGGGGACATAAAATTTTTAAAAATATGATTGTGGGAGTAAGTGGCGGCGCGCCATAGTACGGAATTTATTTTACTAACTTTTTCTCTTTTTAAGTGCGATCGATTTGGTTGTTATTAGTGGATATCTAGTTATATACTTATTTTTCTCGAAGTTTTTATTTATTTATTTATTTATGTATTTACCTTATAAATCTAATTAAAAAAAGAAATATATATTGTAGTACTATAATCAGAAATATTAGACATTTTCGCTAGCTAATACTAATAGAGTAGACACATATCATCGCCATTTAGTTATTTCCTTATGACCTTACATGTAACTATCGTAAGATCCTCTATCTCATTTTGTGTTGTGTTGAAGATAGTGATTGATGGAATTTTACCAGCTCGATGAGCTCAATTAATTAAAATCTAATGAGATTATCGAGTTGGCAAAATCACCATGAGATAGATTTATATTGACATGAATAAATCAAAACCTCGTATCCTATATATATACGACCTTATCTATGTTGAAGATTGATAACCTTCATGTTTCATTATCACCTTTATACGAAGTTTCGTTTATTGTTCTCGTAGGTTATTTGTATGATGAGTTTAATCTGTATGGAGTTGTTCTAGATTCAAATCCTAAAGTTCTCTCCCTCTCAGCATTACCTGCTCCAATGTATATAAAAAGGTTATTAATATGATAAGTATATATCTGCTAGATATATGAAAGATTTAGGTCTTACCGTTACAAACGGAATTAATTTTCGATCTTTTAGGTATAAAAGGATGATCTACTAAGTTAAAAATGAGCTCATTGTAGGTCAAAAATTTTTTTTGCGGAAAGTGCTGGACATATTTTTATTGATAAGTTTTCCATTTACTTCTTAATACTATGTACTACGTATTAGCAAATGTAATGTTTTTTTTTTTTTAATCTGCACAGTTGCTTAACCAAATTTGATAACTAAGGGTTCGCACGTAGACATATCGGATATCGAAGACTCATAGAGAAGTATAGTGGGCAACTTGACCTGATTAAAAATAAGTGCCTTGTTTTCATTTTATGTGAGATATTTCTTTATCTATTGCAAAAGTTTGTCATATAAGCCAAAATTCGCACGATTTTCAGATTAAAATAAATAGATGAACGTATTGGTTGGTGCGTAAATAGTGAAGTGTTACATTCCTGTCTGTTTCTTCTTATGGTGCATTATTTTCTCTACGTACAATAATCATGCTTTGGAATCATTCATCAACAGGTGCGAGCATTCTATGGCTTTCAAGCGGTGACAGCATACCTTGCTGTCAACTATTTAGATCGCTTTCTAAGCTCTCATCATCTACCGGTGAGTTTACATTTCCTTGTACATAGATATATATCATGCAACATTGTTGAATATTCAAGCTGACAAAAAAAGCATGACTGATCATGAAACAAAGGAAACACTGGACCAAGTTCATAATTGAACTACCCCCTTCTCTTAGGTCACCTCTTGTTGATTGAATAACGCTCCTCCATGCATGATCTGTCCAACTTATGTCCTGCTCTGCAATGAATTCATTCAAGAAAGCGCCTCTACCGACCTGTTATCATATTTCTTGTTCATTTGGCCTACTTGTCAATGCAATAATGACACTATATGGACTATATTGCTGGTGTAGTAGAAGCCTAGTAGTATACTATGCTAGTAGTGAAAAAAAAAAAAAAAGTTATGATTGTCATCAATTTTGAAACATCGTCATGGTTGCATATGTGGGGTTGTTGTAATTTCTAAGTACTGTCTGGCCTATAATTATGTTGGTTGATTTGCTTCATAATTTTGTCAAGTTTGTTAACGAGGCTTATTAAAGATTAAGAATCATAACAATGCTGAGGTTGACATTGTGTCAATGTGTTAGGACAGTAATATTGATGTAAATTTTTTACTCTCGATAACTTTTATTTCACTACATTTTGCATACGTGAAAAAAGGACTATATACATTATACATACATTACATAATGATGTACTACGTACTTAATTGATGCTATAGTACTTTAATTGATTAGCTACAAGCAATCTTTAAAAGTAGGTACTACTACCACGTATATTCCCTCCTTTTGTAAGCCGAAGTTTAAACTTTTGACTTTTGGAGTGCTGAAAATGTAGATTTTTGGACATTCTTTCAAAAATCCTAATAATATACTACTCCATACTTCGTATTTGAAAGTTAAAGTGACTTGTGTGAAAACGAAGAATCTAAAACATTTACAAAATGAATTGTTTCTTTGTAAAGTATTGATCAAAGTCGTATAATACTTGTATATATAAAAAAACTACTACTCCACTTTATAAAGAGATGATAAAGAGACACATTTGTTATACTATAATGAGTACATTATTGACGTTAATGGTGGCTTTCATTGCCGATTAGCCTTATCTGGTGGATGACTAGAGATGATGGACTTTCTAGCTGTACAAGTATTTCTTTCTGCAGTGTAAATGCTAACAAAAATTCAAAACGATAGGTGACATGTGTTAATGCTAAGTTGCCTAATAACAGACTAAGTAAAGGCACTTCCGTGATACTTTGTTACTCTGCACTCTTTAGTCATGGTTTTCATACAATCAATCTGAATTCGAGTAAATGAGGGACAATGATTAGGCAACACCAACGGTGGTACCCAATTTGGTGTTACCTCTCACATGGAATCGAGATTATGACATGTCTTTGGTCTGTGTATCATTCATGCATCCAATATTGAGCATTCCATGCAGTTATAAACTTCTAGAGTTTGATCAGTAGACTGTACTGTACATATCACCAATGACGATGATGCTTACAATGTATATATACATGGAGTAGTTGATTACGCATACAATGACTATGATGCTTTATTCTTTAGCAGCAAACAAGTGGGTGGCCATTACAACTTTTATCAGTTGCATGTTTGTCACTAGCTGCCAAGATGGAGGAACCTCTTGTTCCTTCCCTGTTGGATCTTCAGGTCACTATCACTGTACATATCTGCATTCTCCTCCACGGGACGCCTATATCTGTCATTGTCAATTTGTACTCTTATTAAATGCAAATAAGCTTGTATTTCAAGTATTAAACATTGTCACGTTGTTAACTGATGAAATTAGATGGAAGGTGCTAAATTCATGTTTGAGCCCAAGACTATCCAAAGGATGGAGCTCCTTGTCCTCGGTGTTCTTGATTGGAGATTACGGAGCATTACACCCTTCACCTTTATCAGCTTCTTCTCATATAAGCTGGATGCATCAGGAACTTATACAGGGCTCCTAAGTGCGCGCTCCACAGATATTATTCTCTCTAATATACAAGGTAAACAATTGTACGGAGTATCAATTAGTTAGCTCACATATGTACTAGTGGCTGTGGCGAATACAGAAGGTAGCTATAGTACTCCTAAATTTATAAAGTTTGAGGTAGAAAAATGGTAGAAAAGCGTAAAAAATGGAACAAAAGATAGAAAATTATAGCAAAGTAGTAAAATCACTACCCCATTTAAAATCTTGGATCTGCTCCTCACTAGTGGACCTAGTGGTATATAACAAGTCTGGAAGGCTAGAGTTTATTAATCAAGAACGTTGGTTGCCTTATGGATGTTGCAGAGGCCAGTCTTATGGAGTATTCGCCTTCAAGCATAGCTGCAGCAGCCATACTTTGTGCAGCAAGTGAAATGCCTAGTTTGTCATTTGTCACCCCAGAGCATGCTGAGTCATGGTGTGATGGGCTGTGTAAAGTAAGCACGCACATATACCTTTCACAATTCTCCACACCAATGATTTTTGCTTGATTTTTCTTACACCATTCTGTACAGTAGAGTGGCTCTCTTGTTTGTCTAATCTAGGATTTATTAATTTATTTTTTTTATCTATAGTTCTTTGACATTAGTTGTAACTATAGTTCTTTGACATTTCTAAATCAGTTCGTTAGATTTATTTTTCTTCCTGACCCACCATTAGTTTGTTTCGATACAAAGGACAAAATTGCAAGAATAGTACTCCGTAAAACCTTATTTCTACGATTATCTGTCTCATTAAAAGAGACAAAAGTTTAGGAAGGAAGAAGTATTATACTTGCCAACTTGTGCCAAAGTCTTTTACGGAGTAGCTGGTTTGGCACCTTAGAAAGCATCAGCCATGACCAACTTTTTTCCTGAAAGATTGATTTTTGCCCTGCCCCCTTTTCGAAGTTATATTTGCCGAGACATGATCATTTTCAAGCAAAATTACTTCGTAAATATTCTGCCTCGTTTCGAAGTGTATTGGCCTTATTTACTGAGGGTCATTCTTAAGATTTTGAGTTGAAATGCACAAGACGAGCTTTAATTTTTACGAAGAATCATCTTAATTGTACGATGTACTAGAAAAAGGTGACGAATATGAGATTTTTCTTTTTGCAGGACAAGGTCAGGGATTGCTACAAGCTAATGCAGCAGTTTGTGATGGATAATAGCAGAAGGAAGTCCATCAAAGTTATACCACAATTCAGAGTTACTGCGCAGATCACCAGAATCAGGTCCTATAATGACTCATCATCATCATCTTCATCTTCTACCTCCTCACCATTTACCTATAATAACAAGAGGAGAAAACTTAGTAACAACTCATGGGGGGATGATGACCTATATGGGAGCTCTGGGTGAAAAAATTGACTGCGGGGTATTCTCGAATCCTCAATGTTTTTTCCTAAGAGGGTTTATAGATGAATGATCTACATAGAAGATATATATAACTTTCCTTTTTTCCCTTTTGCTTACTATGCAACGCCATTCATCAAGGAAAATGGCTTTTGCAAGTTCCCAAGGGCAATGGGACTTAGTACATATATAGTACTATATGTATACTTCATTTGGTGTGACAAATATATAGTGGTGGATGTGAAAGAAAGGAGACATGGAGTCATAGAAGTGGGTGGTGAGAAAGGATGCCATTGAGTTTTGAGAGGGGATATTTGGGAGAGGGGGGTGGGGGTCCAATGTATTGTGTATAGGTGAGGAAAATCAAGGGTTGGTTTGGCAAGATTCAAGATCGTTGAAGTTTAATGGAGGAAAATAAGTGAAGGTTCTGTCTCTCTCCATCTTTCCATCTAGATTGCCATCATTGCCTCCAAGACCTCTCATTCAATAACAAAATTAGATATAACAGAGTGTTTGAAAAGGATTGGAGGTAAGTAAAGCATGAATAAGATGGCTCTATAAAATTTCACTACTAATAGTACACTCATAATTTTACTATATGAGAGTGAGAGTGATATGTGTTGCACGTATCGGAGTCGTGCCACACGTGTGTATGTTGTGCTTTTTTGGCGGGAAAAAGTTGTCTTGAATGTATTCTTTCGATCATCTTTGAGATTGTAATTCATAAAATGTGTGGCGGTTACACGTATACATTCATTTTTGTGTACTATGGTGTTCTAATTTTTGAATTTTTTTTTAACTTCATCTTTTAAATACTAATATAATATGATATAATGGCCCCATCGAATGTGGAACCACAATGTAAGGCTCTGGATGGGGGGACCTTTCATGTAATATGTTTGAATTTGGATTCATTAATATGATGTATATAGGTGTTTCTTTCATGATCTTTCTTTTTCCTCTAGATTTTCCCATTCTTATGAGCAAGCCTGCAAGGCATGTGAATTGCAAATGAGAATTTGTATCGTTGCCAATTGTTTGTTCTTGCTTTTGTGACTGAAGACCTCCTACTCCTCGAAAAAATTGATATTATGTAAGCTCTTTAGATTGAACGCTTAATTAACCCTTTGGTCCCTCAAAGATTAATGGCTAGAGGTAAGAAACACGAGAACAGTTCAAACATATGAAGTGGCGACCCATGTAACACTACAAAATGCGTACGTCCTGTTTTCCCTCAAATCTACGACAGCTTTTGCTTCTTCGATGCCAACTAATAGTCTGTCTTCTACACGAGCGCAAGGATTAGCAGACACATCTATGCTATTAGTTATAGCACATGCAGGTAGGCCAGATATTTTCATCCCTTACGTTCGAGGAATTATTGCATTGTTCAGAATGCTTCCACCTATCACACAAAGAAGGTTATCAATTCTCTTTTAATTGCTAAACATTTCTCTGTTAGAGGTAGGAACAATGATCATGGACCATGCAATATTTTTTCCTCATATCCCGTAGTGTCCGTAGGTAGCTGGTTTGAAGATGGATTGACATATAAATATATAATCGTAGTTTGTAGGAAAAGAAACCTACCTCGGAAAAGTAATTCTTATAGAGTTTATGAACATACGTAGATACATCCATACATCTTACAATTAATCTAGCTGGTTACTGCTTGATATATGTATAAACCATGGTAGGATATGGCCATTAATTATTTTAGCTCTTGAGATGTCGCATAAGGAGAGGCTTGAAAAGGAGCAAATTTCACTATCGAGTCGGTTTCAAAGTGTACAATAGCTTAGATCATATCAAAGACTAAGGGGTGTCCGTGTAAGCTTTATTATCCTGGAACATGCTCAGTTGCTCATTGCTCAGCAATCAAGTGAGTGGCTGGAGAAGGACCAATCCGTATCGTCAAGTTGAATTTAAGAGCATAATGGCTTAAATCAAAGACAAGGGACGTGCTTAGAAAAACTTATATTAGAGGTCCTTTTCCATAGCTATCATTTGTTTTGGTGGCTCTGAATGTTAAATTTAAAGCTTGGGTTGGAGTTTGAGGGTAAGTTGAGCGAGGGGCCGGGAAGGGAAAAACTAGGGTGTAGTTCAGATAAGCTCAAAGAAAGTTCCTTACAACCATCAAATTAAAGAAGCAAAGAATCAGTAGTTCATGAAGGCAAATTTTCATTTATCTTTTAGTGTTTTTCTTGTATCTATTTTGAACAAATCATATTGATGTATATGTCACTGAAAACATCACAAGAAGTATTTTTGTATGCTCGTCCAATAATGAGGTATTATAACAAGCTATAGAGGTTTAAGGTTTATAATTGAAAACCAGATTACTCAATAAACTAAGTGTAGTATGTCTAGCTGCAAATCTTTTCAGTAAAATAAGTAGATTAATCTTGATTGATAATTTTACTATGTTGTATAATACAAGGCCATTAACAATGACACTAATTTCAGTTATATCACGCAAATTATAACTTCAAACATGTCCTTTTATAAAAAAATGCTTTAGAGTGTTAATTGCATTTTGCTACTATACTTATACATAGATGTATCCCGTCAGTTTTCAAGAGGATTGGGTTATGCTATTACAATTATGTAGTAGATAAAAATGAACTCTATACTATACTCCGTAGGAGCTAGCAGCTAAGTTTAAATCATGCATTAATGTGCAATCATCAGTTTAGACTTTCAATTAAGTGGTCAATTTGATCATTAATGATTTGCTTAATGCCTCTTGGATCATATGTTATGGAAACCAATAAAATGATCTCATCTTTATATCAAACCACACAAATTTTTAAAAGAGACCGTCGATTTTTAAAGTAGACGGTTTCTCCCATACTTTCTGTTGAAATCAAAGGGATGCCTCAAAACTCTTCTAGGCTTATATATCCATTAATGTTGTAGTAGAGGAGAAATATATCAAAACTCTTCTAGGCTTATTTTTAAAGTATTTTTCCATGTGAAAGAAGTTGCTACTTAATTAAAATGCAAAGCTATGGTGAGGAATCCTATGAAAATAAACCCAGATTCCAACTTGACCAATAAGAGCAGTAGGGAATGTTTCGACGGGTCTGTGGAGGGGGCAGAATCTAGTTCTTTACCTATGCTCGTGCTTTTCTTCAAGAGAAAATTCCAGCCTTATAAGTTGGCCATGATAAAGATGAGAATGAGGAGAAAACACTGAAAAAATACAACTTTTAAAGCTGCATATTTTGGTTGTACAAAACATGCTCGTGGGGTTTTGGGGAAAAAGCTCATATATAGGTCCCTCTCGAGCCTCAACTAATGAGTTCAAAAGTTGAAATAAGTATCTATAAAATAAGATCGTTCGATATGGTGTATTGATTACGTTGTATGCAAGACAGCACCACAATACACTGCTTACAGAAGCACTTTGCGTCCCCATCTCATGATCAAAATCTTCGCCTAAGGCCTTTAGCATAAAGAAGTGAATTATCAAAAGGGCAAAAGAAGATAGAATTACATGTATATGCATGACATACATAAACAATTACATTATTATACACTATTAATTATATTGACACAACCTATCTGCTTTATCCACATCAATAGTATTACTATAGGACATAACAAATCATAGTGGACATTAAGGATTCAAACTGAAATTCTTAGCGACTGTTTTGGCCTGTGAAACATTTGGTCATCAGAATGACGCTTTTCATATTTGGAGTTTGTTGTCGAGTTGATTGCGTTTTCTTGGGTGAAGAACAAAGAGATGTCTTTGGTCAATCAGAATTGTCGAGAACAAATTGGAGTGCTTCCTTCGGTTGATTAAGAAAGCATCCCGATTCCGGTTAAGGGAGGCTAATACCATAGTGGCTGGGTGATCTTGCAAAGAAATGAGCCTTCAGTAATGAAACTTAGATTGAATGGGTGTAATTTTTTGATCCCTCACCCCTTTGTTTGATAGGTGTAATATTTGATTTTCCCTTTTGACATACTAGTTGGTCGATCTTGCCTATGTGGTTATGTTGCGCATGATCCTTATGGTACAATAGCCTCTGAATAAAGCTCTTAATTCCATCAAACAAAAATAATGAACAGGGATGTCGAGAGGAGTATACAAAATAAAAAGAGGGATTCAATTTTGACAACCATTTGAGTGACCGAACACCGTTATATATTGACTAATATGTTATCTGACAGGTCAAGTTTAAACCAGTAAAGCGTTTAAACTAGTCGTAAACAGTAAACGCAAGTTCTCTGATCACTTGGACTTACTGCAGAGTGTTTCGATATGGAAAATACGCTTATAGGAAGGACGAAATCAAGTAAGCGAAATCGCAAGTAATACTTGGTTTCACATGTCGGCACTTCACGAACTGAACGTACTGTTCTCATAGATATATTTCGGTGGCATCTTTTTGTACTCTTATCTCTGTATAATTCTACACAAAAAGGAACAAATAACAAAGAGAATAAGTTATACAATCAAGTTATGAGAACAAGTTGAAAGAGATTGGCGTGGGGAAGAGGAGGAGCGGATGTTGTGTAGTTCTTTATTGCCTTTGGCATTGTGGTAGTACCCATTCTGGACCTCCCATATGCATGCCATTGCTCCTAAAGAGTGGTGCCAAAAAGAGTCCTCTGTTCAATCATCATTCATCAACAAACTGATGTTCTTCTGGATAAACTATATACTATGAGATCATGATCCTCACTCGTCTTAACTTATTCAAGGAGGTGTATATATCTTATATAATCCTCGACTTGGTTTTCATTGGACTACCATCATAATTAAAGTCGTAGCACAGCCATCTTAAATATTGTACCCAATTATACATAAAAAATAAAAAAAACATTGTAGGCAATAGTTTTCAAAAATTTACTATTGTTCGGGAGCAATTTGTAACCCAAATTTTTTCATTGGTTTCTTGACCCCTAAAGTACTATTTGGCCAAACAACCTATTTTATAAGTATATAAATAATTTTTTAAAACCCAGGAAGTTAAAGTATCCCTAAAAGTAGTAGCACCAATTTGGTACTTGTAATTCTACTTATACTTTTGTTTCTCAAGCAAGGCATAGACCAACAAAATGAAGTATTCTTAATATTAAAATTATATATATTTTTGGTAATTTTTTTAGTCTTTATTAATCTTTTTTTTCTCAAACTTCAATTTATCATTTTTAAGTTTGTGTTTAGTGATCTTTGTGGATATCTTGAAGGCACATTAATTTATTCTCATATTACTCCATTGTCATAAATTGCTTGTAGATGATAATTTGCTCAAATTGTTTTGGATTATAAACATGCTTATAAATATTGGCCTTGGATGAACAAAAATAAAATGTTTTGTTAAGAGCAGAAAAATAATGATAGCATTTAATAGCTCCATAGTTGACATTACCAATTTCTTGGAATCTAACAACTTTAAAATTTGTACCAGTTTCTGGTCCCGTTAAATTCAAGGGGTTGATTCACGGTAACATTTTCGTGAATAGTTTTTTGTACTTTTAGATTATATTTGTTTCACATTTAAATAATTGGTATTTTTTGTAACTTAAGTTGAGTTTGTGGCCTTTATTATACTACTTTATATGTATAATTTTGGTTTATTTTAATTATAGAAGATATAAAATTAAAAGGAATAACGTAATTAATTTAATTGTTACATATTAGTTATTTTTGAGTTAATAATATATTTTTATCACTATGAATGGAATAAATAAATAATATGAAAATCACTACTTAAAAAGAAATAAAAAAATTTATGGAGATGATAAATAAGCTGGCCAAGTGGCAAATGCAACACATACTAATGGGCCGATACTATGCGACTCATGACTTTTAGAAAAACAAACAGAAGGTCATCCTCACATTTTCCATGGTTAAACGGCCCAAATGATCCTGCATTGCCATTTATTGACTTTAGCTTTTTAATTTTTAAAGACAATAGTAATTGTTCTTTTTATTAGATTTAAAGGAAGACATGATTTACCAGCATAGCTATATATTAGACTCAAAATCCCCACAAAATCCTGAATGGTGAATTTTACTAACTAAAACAGCATCTAACATAATAATAAAGCACCGAAAAAGGTTTAAAGGAGCCATAATTAATAATATCATCTCTACTTAAACTCGTTTTCAAAAAGCCTCATCAAAAGGAGTTTGTGGTCTCCTATAAACATTTTTTTTCTTTGTTTCTACCAACGTGAGACATGAGTTTGCACCTCAATACTGTGTCATCACGATGGTGCAAGAGGGACACGACTCCTTGCACTTGGTAATCCATCCGCCATATATATAATAGTGTTTGACAAACACTATAATTTATTTTAAAGTTAACTATGGACAATAATAATGTTGAGTCCTTAGCTGTTACATAAGTAATAAACTAGTTTTACTTATTTATTGTGTTGAATATTCAATTTATTTATTAAAATTTTACTCTACCTTTCGTGCAAGTTACATAAGTATTTAACTAGTTTTAACACTAAAAAATTAGACCATGTTTCATTCTTATACAATTTAGCGCCTTCCTTTCGTCTAGAAACAAGTCCCTTATGACACTAAAAACGCAACCAAGATTAATACATTGGAATACCTCCCTTGACTTATACGGTGACATGAGAAATTGCCAACCACTTTTTTTTTTTTTTTTTTGAAATAAGAAATTGTCAACAATCTTTAAACATTAATCTAACAATGTCGGTACCCATCAATGTTGCAGAATTGAGGCTGTCTAAAATATGCCAATCATATAGAAACGTCAGCCAATCGTCTTCCTCGTCAAGATACAAACGCGTAAACGTCCCTGGCTTTTTATTTATTTTCTTTGCGACATCGGCAGTAAGCTGAGCCAGGGTTGTTCTCCCTGACAACCGATACGTGAAAATCACTCCTTTGTATGAAGCCTTTAATATCTCAGTCACGTCATACATTCCTTTAAGCAAACCTAGAGGGCAAAGGAAAGCATAAAAACTAGTTAATTAGTATAAGGCACATAAAGAAAAAGAATTAGAGTGATGAGAAAGAATTGAAGTAACAGCCAATGCTACTAGGGCTTACATGGGCAATTGTGTAAAGGCTTGGAGACGTCGAGTGATTTTAATGGTGGAATAGGTGGTGCTTGTGACGACTCGGCGTCGCTCATGACTTCTGATGTTAGAACATGAGGGTGGAGATGATCGAGTTGTGGCTCATTGCTACCAACGCTCTCCTCAAGCGTCGGATTACGTTGATCACGTCCCACAGTATGCATCGCTCCTCTCTAGCCAAGTTGCTCCCCAAGTTTGTGTAGTGTGCATATGTTGGTATCTGTAGCACCCGCCGTAAACTATATATACGCACCAATACACGTAATAATAGTTATCAAATACCCCCCACTTTTATTACCCCCAAAAATAATCACGTAGGTTAATATCAAACACCCTTGAAAAAAACACCCCCTGAAAAAAACACCCCCTGAAAAAAAACACCCTTGAATTTATGGAAGACCCCTCTCTCATGAATTCGGACTATTTCCTACTCCACCGAAAACAGCATGCCATATGAGAGTGCCATGTTTTTCCAGGGGTGTTCTTTTTGGTTGATTTTCAATCATTGGTATTGTTTATTGGTTAAGGTATAGTATTTTCTTTCATGAAGTATACAGCTTTGTTGAATGGAAAATGGTTTTTGTCCCTCTTCATATAGAATAAGAATGATAGCTGACTTCTTTGCTCCTCGTTTTTAATTAATTATGAATCCATGATGGTTCACGCTCGTTTTTTTTTTTTTGGCATTAAAAGGTGGCTCAAAGCCTAACTATTAGAAGCAGTACGCAATGTTTTATGTGCAAAGTTGTTGGCACTGTTACAAGAGTTTTGATTGTTAGCAGGGGGATTACATACTTCCCACGAGGGGACAAAACAATTGTTGTCGTCCAAAAATTCCAAGACATGTACTGGTGGTAGGGGAAAATCTACATGGTCTGAGCACCAAATTCCAGTCTTCCTTGCATGCTTTGCCAAGGCGTCAGGTACTATGAGTAATTCTCTCCCGGCTTGAATTCGCGGTCTTTATTATCTTAGATTAGCGAGTGACTCTGTTGTGTGTTTGTTCGATTTTTGGGCTTAGATACTTCAACCGTGTTGCTAGCTGTGAATAGCTTAAAAATTTCCAGCTGTATTAGCATTGACTAAGTGGCAATAAATTGATTTTATATTGGCATGGTTGGGGAATAATGACAGTACTGTTGTTTCTATGTATGTACCTGAATGCATTGAGTCCTCTATGTTCAATGGATTCATAAATAAATGAAATTGTAAGATACCTACGGAGGATTTGTGGAGAAATTGCGGTGGGTAGGGATTTCTGAAGAAATTTCGCGTGGAAGGTATTGAGCTTGCATGCTACCTGTGGTAGCTACTTCTTCCTTGTTATTTCAGCAACAAATTATTCTTGAATCCTCCTTTGTGTAGCGTTGATCTTCACAATATGTCACGTATTATTGTTGCGCTAGACATCGGAATGATTTTCTTGTCTGCATATGCTTATCTCTAAGTAGAAGTGAACTAGCTAAACTGTGAATGGATTACACAGATTAATGCTTATGTTTTATGTTTTTGCTTCATTCAGTGCCAACCTTAAACAGTGATTCTGACAGAAGTTGCATTGTTGATTTGTGCAGGTATGATTTCGGTCAGTCCTTCCGGCCTCATCCGACCTTAGCTCAATTGGTAGAGCAGGGGATTATAATTGGTCAATGACCACTCATGATCCTTGGTTGTTGGTTCGAATCCAGCAGGTCGGAAAATCACTGACTCTCGATGTTAAGTGGGAATAAGTATGTCTAATGCTATTATGATATTGTTTAATTGTGTAGCTGTTAACAATGATGATCAAGACTGACATTTCCATCGTACTCAGGACTTCCTAAATCACAATAAGTGATACGGAGTATTTGTTGAATTGGACAGATTCAGCGAGTACATGGCGCTTGGCTCTGCATCGACTTCAGTTAGTTTTTGCTGGTATGCACTTTCGAGTTCTGACCTAGCTAACTTTAATGTGTTCTTTTTTTCTATCAAATTTTTGATTTTTATGCTAGTATGAAATTTGGGGGAAATGACATCATTGTTCGGTTTTTTGTGCTTCATTTCGACAATCTTGAATTGCCTCAATTCTAATTATTGTTTGGAAGAATGCACCATGTACTTCTGACCTAGCTAGCGCGATTAGTTGTACTGCTAATTTAATTATTTATATCATAATGTTTTTCTTGCCGCTGTTAAAAATTGAGAAATAGTTATGGTTGTGATGTTTGGTCGAGAGTTTGGCGTGAATGAGTTTGGGTAATGTAATAGCGGATGCACTTTGAATGTCTGACCAAACTCGGTGTTCAATGTTTTTTTTTTTTTTTTTTTTTTTTGGACATTGAGCAACCATACAAAGAAACCAAAGAAAAAAACAGACCTACAACTACCTATATTGATTCACATAGCTAGCCCTAGTTGTCGTTGCTAGCACATGAGCTTCCTGAATTTGAGCACGCTCCACTTTTGTAATCATACAAACCTCCAGCTGAGAAGCAAATTGTTGAATATCTTTGCAAACCCATAACACAGTCGTCGGAGGAGAAACCTTTTTGAGCAAAATTAGGACAAGCTGGAGAGCATCAGTATATATCGAGATCTTAGGGATATGGTGTTGATTAGCCCATTTAACCGCACCAAGCATAGCATGAGCTTCAGCCGCTAGACTATC
>CAAKMY010039727.1:0-11347 GCA_901111285.1 Corrigiola litoralis
ACTAATATATATAGATATAAGATGTCCAACACAACGCTAGAATCCGACTGAATAACCACTTTAGTGTAACCTCTAGCTTTTGCAACTACCAATCCTCTCCTGTTCTTTTAGAGGGTTCTTGCCAACCCACTCTTTCAACCCACCAACAACCAAACAAAGTTAATTGTGTTTTACCATTCAAACCCCTTAAAATGGTCAAATACTCTAATTTAACCCAAGTACTGTTTCTAATATGCTCATGCAGTGTACTGTTTCTAATTTAGCCCAAGTACTGCTTCTAATATGCTCATTCAAACCCCTTTAGTACTGTTTCTTATATGCTCATGCAGTGTGGCGCAACCGCGCAAGTTTGTCTATAAATCATCGATTTTGTTTCATTTGCATCTTTGTTTTTTATTGAAACAACATCAGTACGTGTTTAGTGTCCTTTCACTAAATTCAATGTTGATGCGTTTCTTTGACTAGGATCTCCTTAGTCCTCTTTTCCACCATCAAACGGGCGTTGAAGCAAGTTGTAGGTAAAAAAAGACGAAAAGAAGTTGTTTTCCAGCTCTCACCATTGTAATAAATTAATGATGCAGCATGCTGTGGATAATTTGCTCTTGCATTATAATCTGTCGAGTTTCTAATTAAGTACTTTCTGGCGAAATTCATGGAGCTCGGGGCTCTTGCTTTTGATCCACGTCCTAGCTCGCTACAAATTGTAGAATGACGTACACGACTTTATGTGAATCATCATTCATGTCTCAATGTGTATTGAAAATGTCAAGATCCGAGAGCCCACCCAAGTAACCAACCATCAAAAAATTCAACATGTAGAAGATATCGTCACTAGCAGGTGCCAAGAGTTATTTGTAAGGCTATTTAATTGACAATAACGTGAATACAATTATGTATATATTTTGGATGTATAATACAACTAGCTACGGAGTACATTTCATGTCTAGACTAGGAATAGGAATGACGATCCTATATCTCAATTAATATCACGTCTCCCAATCTAACACAATGATTTTTTTCACACATACGGTAAAACAAATGCATTAAGTTAATTAAATCGTGTGAATGCGATATGTCATGAGGTGAAATAATTGGGACAAAAACTGAGACACCAAATAGAACATATATATGATTTGCACTTGATTACTAAAACTCTACCCAACTAGTCTAAGGCACCTTTATTTAATTTTTTGTATGATTCTCTAAAAGAAAAGAAGGAGAAAAACATCTATCAAAAATAACTCTTGAAAATAAGTAAAGTGTACCTAAAGTTAGCTAGTGTATCTAAAAATTCGCGAACTCAGCTACCTCTTTGTAATACGAGAAACACATTACATTAAAGAGATATTGCAAATGAAATGACGATCAATCATTAAAACCAAAATAGAAATTTGATTTCTATGTTATTAGTTATTTCGTAGTTATATGATAATTACATGATAAGATATACAGTAATGATAGGAAGTTCTCAAGTACTCAGCTCCTTCGTCTACCTATTTATCGCCACTTGATTTTGTAAACCTAAAGCTTGTGATAATGTCGATCAGATGACGACTTTTGAATGCCACCGTCGAATGGCTGCAATTAGTAAGAACAATTGATGTACACTTTGTAGCATAGTGGACTCCAGACCTCCAGTCTTGTTAACTACGACGAGGATCCTATAAATAGCAGCCTCAGCAATTTTCTCATCAACTGAGCCACTAGCTTGTTATCCTAATCTCCACAATATCATTCGTGACATTCTACCACTCAATCAAGAGAGGAAGACAACATGAAACAACTCTACGAAAGACACAAGAAACTTTTGTTAGGCCTTCTTTCAACCCTACTACTCATAGCTGCTACTATTGGCATCACCATTGGTACAAGATCTCGCCATGGCGATAATTACCCAAGACTCTCCCCGACAACTCATGCCATCTTACAAAAATCATGTCGTAGCACCCTATATCCGGACCTCTGCTACTCTGCCATTGCCACCGCTCCTAGACACATCACTAAGAAAATCTCAACCCATAAGGATGTCATTGTTGCCTCCCTGAACATCACCAAACGGGCTGTCGAGCATAACTTCTTCACTGTCGAAAAGCTCATCAAGACCCGAAAAGACCTAACAATCCGTGAGAGAACTGCCCTTCACGATTGTCTTGAGACCATTGATGAATCTCTAGATGAGCTCAAGCAGACTCTACAAGACCTCCTTGCGTACCCTAATAGCGGAAATAGACAAAATAATCGCGGTAGGTACCCCATTGAGGACTATTCTGATGATATGAAGACACTCATATCTTCTGCCATCACCAACCAAGAGACATGCTTAGATGGATTTTCCCACAACAATGCTGATAAGCGTGTAAGACAAGTGCTAGAGAGTAGCCAGGTCCATGTGGAACGCATGTGTAGCAACTCTCTAGCCATGATCAAGAACTTGACTGATAGTGATATTGCAGCAGGCAAGAAGTTATATAACAAGAGACAACTATATGAACATGATCACCATGGACACAATTCTGGCTGGCCTCGGTGGATGTCAAATGGGGATAGGAGGATGCTCCAACAAGGTCCACCGAACGCAGACGTGGTGGTGGCAGCGGATGGAAGCGGGAATTACAGGACCATAATGGAGGCCGTGGCCGCCGCGCCCATTAAAAGCAAGAAGAGGTACGTGATTAGGATTAAAGCTGGGGTGTATAAGGAAACTGTGGAGGTCGATAAGAAGAAGACCAATCTCATGTTTGTTGGAGATGGGAGGACTAAGACGATTATCACTGGGAGTAAGAATGTCATTGATGGCAGCACTACTTTCCATTCTGCTACTGTTGGTAAGCATAACTTCTACACTATATATACTTACATCTTAGTTTTGATATATCAATCGTCATATCTTATGCATATGCAGAAGAATTCACGCGCGCATCGTCTCAAAACATGATGAAAGCTAAAATAATACTGTACTCAACTCCAACTTATTAAATTGGCTGATCATGGATAGCAATGCTCTTAAGCCTCTCCGAATTGCGAATCAGATTAAGCTCTCCCTAATAATGATTATCCTCCGAAAATGTCATCAACATAACACAATTACCAATCTAAACTCCACTTTGGTTACGAACTAATTGTACATAGAATTAATTTTCATTAGCATTAATCTTATCAGGTCTAGTTACTCATAGCAATATCCATTATTATTATTTTCTTAAATGACTGGTCACGAAACGAAAAGTGTCGCTTAATAGCTTTAGAAGTGTTTCACTACTAGACCAGATTACATATACTCTAATACTCCATGTGAATATGTGATAAGTTAACCATGATAACTCCATGTGATTAGTTACTTGGTCCGGATAACTCCATGTACGTTAACCTTGATAAAATGAGGCTACCAAGCTGTACTCAAATTGATTAACAGTTCCATTCTGGCATAGACGGTAAAGGCCATATATTATCCCAATTGATTTCTGGTTTTACTTTTGAGAAGCTTACAGGGTTCTATACTGCAATTGGATTTGAGAAAAACATGTGCGAGAATGACGATACAAACATTAAAGCTGCAAAAACCCAGCAAAATAATATAATTACAATTATTACCTTTTTGTGAAATTTATAGTTGAATACCATATATTAGTTCAATTTACAATTTTCTCATCTAAAACTAGTAATGGAACCTGATTTGCAATGTTTTTCTAAGCATCAAATTGCTTTTTTTTTTTGAATGACGTGGGATACCAGTGAATCCGTAATAGCAATTTTTGATCCCCACTGAGAATCAACGAATAGGCTAATTTATACATATATACAAGATAATAAGCGATTATGCAATCTAGTCATCTCGTAGCAGTCCAATAATGTGAGATGCTCATTCAAGAAGTCATGCATGGTACATGACAAGTTCAATTACGCAATTGACATCTCATAAATATAAGATCTTAGAATTTCACTCTTACTCTTTAAACTAATTCTTTTGTAGTAGATGAACAGCAATTTTGAGCTTGTCAATCCTTTTGACTAGATTAACCATTCAAAAGCGAATCGGTGCATGGATATATCTAGGACCACATGCACATTAGCACATGCATGAATTCCCTCCTTAACATTTTAATTGTGAGGACAACGTGAAGTTTGTGTAGATTTAAATTCGTACACAAATACTGCAATGTCATATATCGCCATCAAGCCTTAATTTGTTTGATACTTTATTTTTAAGCATTTGCTTTCTGAAAGTGGCATGCATGTTCTAGTAATCTTTATGTGATACTCTATTTTTGAGCATTTGCTTCTGAAAGTGACATGCATGTTCTAGTAATCTAGCTAGTTCAATACTTACAGAGGAAGATAGCGATTAGTCTTTTCGATCATGACATGGAAAGAGAAAGTTCATCAAATTGCGCAGAATAAATACTTGTTAGTCTTTTGTTGACATACAGGTGCAGTAATTAATGAATACTTTCAATTTTAGCTGGATGATGTTGATCTGAACATAAAGTACTTTCAATTTTATTAATCAGAGAACAACTTGTAATTCAGTCATCTAGATGCATGTACGTTTTATTGTTTCTATCAGTAAGACTTTATGCATTTTCATATGCAACACAATGAAAAGCTGTACTTGTACATATCTAGCTTAGGTTGACAAATAACAATTAGGTATTTTATCGGTATACATGCCCTCTAATCACGGATGTAAAGAGTGACTGAAATACAAGATAGAGCTTGTGAGATCACCGACAGCGGATTTATTTCTCCTTTTTGCCGCCATCATTTTCAACAAACAAGAATCTTCAAAAGAAACAGCAAGAAAAGGTTCAAAGACTCGTACAAGAATATTTCATTAGTGCTAATATTATTTATACTTCCAACCTTTTTATTAAATTAATGGATACATAGTACTCCAACTAAATTTTAACCAACTTGCATGCCATGGTCTCATACTCTCATAGTAGATGGGATTGATCTTGCGTACGTGGAACTTGTAAGGCTAACTCTTTTGCGAATTGAATGAGCTTTGCAGCAATTACAGGAGAAGGTTTCTTGGCAAGAGACTTGACCATCCAAAACACTGCTGGTCCATCAAAGCACCAAGCCGTTGCACTTCGTGTAGGAGCTGACCTTGCAGCATTCTACCAATGTGACATCCTAGCTTACCAAGACACTTTGTACGTCCATCACAGCCGGCAATTCTTCATTAACTGCTTAATCTCAGGCACGGTCGACTTCATCTTTGGTAATTCGGCTGTTGTCTTTCAAGATTGTGACATCCATGCGCGCAAGCCTAACCCCGATCAAAAGAACATGATTACAGCTCAATCTAGAACTGATCCTAACCAAAACACTGGAATTGTTATACAAAAAAGCCGAATTGGGGCTACATCGGACCTACAAGCTACCAAGGATAGTTTTCACACTTATCTTGGTAGACCATGGAAGGAGTACTCTAGGACAATAGTCATGCAATCCTCAATAAGTGATGTGATCCATCCAGCAGGGTGGCATGAATGGAACGGCGAATTTGCACTTAAAACTTTACATTACGCTGAATACCAAAATAATGGTCCGGGTGCTGACACTTCAAAAAGGGTGCAATGGAATGGAGTCAAAGTGATTACTAGTGCTGCCGAAGCTCAACAATTTACTCCAGAGAAGTTTATTGCAGCTGATAGTTGGTTGGCCTCTACTACTTTTCCTTTCTCTCTTGGTCTTTAAGCATTCATTCATTTTCGTTTTTGGGTTCAATGGGAAATTTACCCATTTTTGCTAGTGACTCAATTGTTTTCAATTTTCCCATCTTTAATTCATCTTTTCTTCTTCGGGTTGGTCAAGACTCAAGAGGAAATAAAAGTACAAAAAGAAAGGAGTGGAGAATAATCTATTCCTATGGAATTTATTGATGTTGTATTGCTTAATTTGCAATGATATATCAGAGCAATTTCTATTCCCATTTTCAAGGGAACCCCTACGGAGACAACTAGGATTAGATACACCGAGGGGTCATCTTCTCCGATTCTAAACCCCTAATGTATGATTCATAGTGAACCAAGTTAATCATAAACTTTATATCAAAAAAAAAAAAAAAGTTAATCATAAACTTCTTATCTTTTAAGGCAAAAGAATCTTGAAATGTTTAATTTGTCAATATGATATCAACTTAATTTTTTGTCCAGCTAGTCTTGGAAAAGACCATCTACTTTTATTATAAAAGTAGATCAAGCCATTTTGCCCAATAAAGACATATAAAGCTACAACTAATTTGGGCTTATAGGAAACTAAAGAAGATTTACCTAGTAAAAAGATGGTCTAGTTTTATAATAAAAGTAGACGGACATATTTTTTTCTATGATTTTAGTACAATATTTCATTTGTTTCACATATTAATTAATACTCTTTCTGTTTCAAATAAAGTTTTATATAATATTGGCGGTGGTGAAACAAGGAAATAAAACTCTACGCACCAGGGCCGGCTCAACCCCAAAGAGAGAAGTATATTTTTTAAAATTTAGAAAGTTATCTAAAAGGCCTCATTTTAGAAAAGAAAAAAATACCAATAATGCCTCATTTTATAATTTGACTTTAGGCCTCAGTCTTGAGATGATCTAGCCGCGCAATAATCGGCGACAGTTAGCCTTTGGTTTGGGAACATGGTAAGATCATTGATGGGTTTGCACTACCAAGTGGACTCAACTAGTGATCAGAGGACCTCTCTACACACGGTATCATCGGCATACTTTTCAACACAATATTTATAGTTTTTACAGGCTAATATACTAATAGCCGAAACTTTATGTGGGTCGGACCAAAGGCCCATGACATGATTGAAGGAAGAAACTGTGGATCAAAATCTGACTGCCACAGTTCGCCCACGAGGACTACAAGGTCCATAACTCAGGATGTGGAAGTGGAAGTATGATGTTCATCTGCTTCCTTTTCTAATGGTTTTTTCCTTTTTTTTTCTTTTACAATTGTTGGTTCACAACTTGTGTTTTTTTTTCTTCTGCAAATACAGGAAGTAGGATGTTCAAAATCTCTGATTAATTGGTTGTCTCTTTAGTGTGTTTGTATTGTTACTCTTCTACTTTTGCCTCTTAGTATGTTCGTATTGTACTATTGTTTGGGATGTCTTTGCACTCCCTATTGGTTTAAGCTTAATAAACTCTCAAATTTCATCTAAAAAAATATTTATTTTAACTTTGTAACAATAGCAAATCTTCTATGTGATCTTGGTTTTTTTTTCTTGTCATGGAGTAGTAGGCGTTATAATGCATGTTAAAAAATACTACGTACAATGTATCGATCATCGTATTAACTTGACAAATGCACACTTTTAAATATTGAAATGTAATGTTGACTCAATGATTAGAGTTCATCGTGTTTAAGAGTTTTTCCAAGTTTAAATTCTCATACTCCAATGTAATTTGTTACGTAGTTTTTTTGGTTTGCGGGAAATCACACTCTTAACATTATTTGGAACGACACCTTGTATTTGCACTTGGTTATCAGAAAAGAGTACAAGTTACGCTGGACCATTGTCATATACTACCAACATTACCGCGGACAACCTCGCATTGTCCGCGTTAATTCCTGTAGCCCACTGTTCGTTTGCTCATATACCGAGTACAAGATATGTGCAACTCCCCGCCGAGCCACATGCAGTAGCACTACTTATTACATTCCCTCAACAGAACTATCCAACGAACTTCAGACACTCCTATAAAAATAATCCCATAGTACCATACCATAATCCATTAATTTCTCCAAACTCGACACAAATATCAAACATCAAATATCATAGTACCTTACAACATTGATCAAAATATCGTTACTAATCCTATCCCATACCATAATTCAGTACCTTACTAAAACCATACTATAAAAATGATGGACACAATGAAGTCCTTCAAGGGGTATGGCAAGGTAGACGAAGCAGAACAAGCAGCATTCAAGAAAAAAGTCCGTAAGAGAATCATCATCATCTCCATTTCCGTCATAGTCCTCCTCGCCACCGCCATCGTCGCTGTCGCCGGAACACTACTAACCCGCCACAACTCCTCTTCCTCCACCCCCTCTTCCAGTACTACCTCTACATCAATCAAAGCAGTGTGCTCAGTTACACAATATCCAGACACATGCTTTTCCTCTCTTACACCTCTTACCGCCAATAAAACTTCTACTGACCCTAAACAACTCTTTACATTGTCACTACAAGTAGCCAAGGACGCGGTTTCGAAACTAGGCAATGTACTCCCAAACAAGTCTAGCAACGCCGTTGTAGCGGAAGCCCTAAAGAATTGTCATACATTGTTTGATGAGGCGAGTGAGTCGGTATCTGATGCACTCTCTTCTTCATCTTTGTCACCTGAAAAGATCAAGGATTTACGTACGTGGTTAAGTGCAGCATTGACTGATCATGAGACTTGCTTAGATGGTTTGGCAGAGATCAATGGAACAGCATCATTGGTTGATGATTTACGTAAGAAAATGCAGAACTCTACTGAGCTGGTTAGTAACAGTTTAGCTATAGTGAGTAAGATTGTCAGCATTTTAGGTCAGTTTAAAATGCCCTTCCATAGGAAGCTCCTAGGGCATGATGGGAAGGGTGATGGAATTCCAGAGTGGGTGGGGCCTACGGAGAGGCGGCTGTTGCAGGCAGAAGTGGTGCCGGATAAGGTGGTTGCGGCCGATGGTACCGGAGATTACAAGACGATTGGGGAGGCGATCAAGGCTGCGCCGGTGAAGGGTGATAAGAGGTTTGTGATATATGTGAAGGAAGGAGTGTACTTGGAGAATGTGGTGATTACTAAGAATGTGTGGAATGTTATGTTGTATGGTGATGGAATGGATAAGTCTATTGTTTCTGGTAGCTTGAATTTCATTGATGGCACACCCACTTTCTCTACTGCAACATTTGGTAAGTTCAATTTACAATTTGAGCTTCTATGATATAAAATTGCATGATTATTACATATCGTATGGTTTGTCTTAGTATGACACTACTTCTGATTAGATTGTAGTATGCAATTTCTCATAAATCATTGGTAATTCCTTCACGCAGTATTAATTAAACCAATATAAAAAAGAAAAACACATTGTCTTCTACTCTTCTAAGATGAATCTTGATACAATTTGTTACTATAACCTATAACAAAGATACCATGAAGTTTAGTCAGTTTACCAATTTACACCCGACAGATCTACGTAGTGAGTACAATATTAACTAGAAGATCTTCTACATGGTAAAATGTTGGTCCTATAATTAGATTTGGAGCATTTGACAGTCCCATGTTATGATGAGACGATCTAAAGTACGCCGAAACTTTAGGTGATTGTTCCTTTTTTGGTGCGAACTTTAGGTGATTGATAGGAGGATTTGTACTGCACCAAAAAAAAAATAGGAGGATTTGTTTATAATGAAGTGTGTCGTCAAGGCTTAAATGAAGTGTGTGTCCATTGAGAATGACATGTGTTTCTGGGTCAGCATGTGAATGGATACCGCTGCCTTACAAGCTCACACCATAATGTCAGAATTTGGACAAAATCATGGCATAAATTTTGGATGTCTGCTTTACGTGGCCCATCGACATGTGCAAATCAATTTGATGCACACTGGTCCACACGTATTATGGTGCTCAAGAGTTTCCTTTGTCGTGTTCCATGCTTAGAATCTAAATCCAGTGTTACCTTTTATGTGTACACATTTATCAAAATGCCAATTGTTAACGTATTCGTGTAGATATGAATTAGCTTGTTTGAATGATTATGTATGTTTAGCTTGACAAAAATCGATCAAAAAACAAGAAGAAATCACCTAGTTAAACTATGTTGTATACTTGTATGTGATCTATACGGAGTATATTGTTAGTAATAGTAGTAGTAAACTACGGAGTAGTAGTAGTATGTTCCAATTTAGGAGCTTGTCTCGAAGGAAGACATTCATACTCACTTCATAATTCCATTTATGTATACGGATGTAAGTGAAAATTGCTCACTATATAGTTCTGACAATGTACAGCTGTTGCTGGGAGAGGCTTCATTGCCAAGGACATGGCCTTCAAGAACACAGCGGGTGCCGCAAAGCACCAGGCAGTGGCTTTTCGGTCTCAGTCGGACCGCTCGATTTTCTACCGTTGCTTGTTTGATGGATACCAAGACACACTCTACACCCACTCATATCGCCAATTCTACCGTGACTGCACCATTACGGGCACAATTGACTTCATCTTTGGTAACGCGGCTGTAGTGTTCCAAAACTGCAAAATCCAGCCTAGACAACCATTGGCTAACCAATTCAACACTATCACAGCTCAAGGAAAAAAGGACCCGAACCAAAACACTGGAATCTCTATCCAAAAATGTTCTATTGCAGGTTTGGGCCAAGTGACTGCCCCAACGTACTTGGGCCGCCCCTGGCAAAAGTTTTCCACCACTTTGATCATGCAATCTGATATTGGGACAGTTCTGAACCCATTGGGTTGGATTGGGTGGGTCAATGGAGTTGAGCCCGATGCAACAATATTCTATGCTGAGTATCAAAATACAGGGCCTGGAGCCGATACTAGCAAGAGGGTCAAGTGGGCTGGTTATAGGCCAACAATTACCGCAGATGAGGCCTCAAAGTATACTGTGGGCAATTTTATTGACGGGAGTACTTGGTTGACAGACAGTAATGTTGGTGTTGCGTTCGAACCAACATTATAAGTCATCAAACATCTGTTTTTTGATTTTTGATTGTTTGGTGTGAAAGTTACAGTGTAAACATGAAAATAGTGGCTAGTTAGTGTGATACTCCGTACTATTTAGTACTGTAATGTATTTGAGAGGTGAGGATCGATGTCCCCTGTCAAGTTAGAGTCACGAAGGGGAGAATGTTTTACTTGTCGATTGCAAAATGATTTTCCTTGAATTACGTATTGAACTATACATGTAATTGCAAAACTCAAATTATAGTATGAGTTACACCTATTTGAGATGAGCCATATAACTATTATACATAATCGCTAGTGTCTTTTTATATGAGACGTTTCATGATGAGATAACCTCATAAATTTATAGTATACGTGTTGGCGAAATCATTTTCAGTTTTGTACTATGTTTGGCAAGTGAGATACAAATTCTTGGTCAATGATTTATTCTTTTTATAAAACATCAGATTAACAGGATTTTGGTTGTGGATTTACGAACAACACTTTGTTTTCCTTTTGACATAAATGATATCTATCTATATATACTATCTCTATCTCCATCTCTATCTCTATACTAATATATAAAGCAGAAACCACGCCCTACATGTCTGACATGTGGCACCACTCACTACTCATCTAACGCCAAGTATACACCTAAGAGTTCTAACGGTCAA
>CAAKMY010039729.1:0-13004 GCA_901111285.1 Corrigiola litoralis
CATTTTTTGGCTCTTGGAAACGGAGTCACTCTCCCTCTCCCTTTCTTTTTGTTTGTTTTAGGATTTTATTTTTTTCATTCCCTTTCTTTTCTTATTTGACTCCCCCTAAATGAATCCCTCCTCCCCCATGAGGTTTCATTCCATTCCCCCTCTCTTCTTCTCTCTCCTATCCCACCTTCCCCCTCCTCCTCATGCACCATGCTACTGCCACCTTATTACCACCGCCGCACTACCACCGCACCACGACCTCCTCCTCCCCCATTTCTCTCTTCTCTTTCTCTTCTCTTTCCCCATCCCTTCTCTCTCCTCTCCCCTCAAACCCCACCTTCGGCGCTCGCCACCGCCCACCGCCGGTTCTCGCCACCGTCCACCGCCGACGCTCTCCACCGCCCACCGTCGGCGCTACCGTGAACAAACATAACAAAAACGAAAACCATTTGCTCAAATCTCATGACAAATGTGGTGGGTAACATCATTGAGGGTTGTAATGGTGGTTTCATGACATGATTAGAGGAGGGGAGGGAAGAAGGGAAGTGTTGTGTTAATTACTTTGAAAATGGTAAAAAGTCAATTTGATCCCAATGATTCCATTCATGTGGTTTAACCAAACAAGTTTTAAAAGTAACAATAACTGTTTCCATTCCACTCCTCTAACACAATCCATTCCCTTTCCATTCCATCATGTGAACCAAACGACCCCTAAGCGTGTAACAAGTAACAATGTAATTGGTTTTTCGAATTTGAAAAAAAAATAAATAAAAAAGGAAATCGATCCTGACCGGTTCGGTCCGGTCCGGGTCCGGTCTCACTTCATCCGGTCCGGTCTCCGGGTTCCATATTTTGTGATTTTCGGTCTCCGGTCCGGTCCAGGTCTGTCCGGTGAACAGCCCTAACCAAAACTGTGGAATATAAAACAACCATGATAAATTTGAAGATTAACTCAATTTTATTTAGATCTACGACTCTTGGGGTAACTAAAAAGTTTGGATTTAAGATATATTATGGATGTGAGTTGACTATAGTTGGCGACTCATATGAGAGATGGGATGAGAAGCGCGAAAAGCCCTTTCTGTTTTGGCTTCAAGAAAGTGCATATTAAAGCGTTCTGGGGCCTCTGGAGTACTGGACCTTTACATTACTAACAGCCCCTTAGCTAACCTTTTAATGCACGCATGCGGCATTTAAGCAATAAATAACACATTTTAGCATGAGCTGATACGAATATACAAAAATTCGTAATAAATAACACATTTAGGCTTATGCACTTAAACACTATCATATTTACAAATTTGTGTGCTTAAGAGATTGGATGAGCTGTAGTACAATTTTCCTCAGTTCATTTCTTGTATATTTCTGGCTTGATAACTCTGAAAAGATCATTCTGAAAGCCCAACTTTGTGGTTTTAGGCAATATGTGACGGTTCTTGATCAGAGGTTCCCAATAGCTCCTCCTTGCAGGCTTCGTCATGCTTAGAAGAAAGGTAGATAGGCTTCTTACCACGATAGAGGACATAATGTTGCACCATGAAGAGAAGATCAAAGAAGATCGAGACCTGTGCGACAGCATCACAAAAATGACATGGAGAAAGGGGGAAATAAAAAAGGGGGAAATAAAAAAAGGGGAAAGGAAACAAGCATATCAAAACATTACATACAAGAGATAGTAATGTCTTCCCGATATTTCCATAGAAGTTCACCCATGAACCTAGAAACAGGAAATGCAAATTAATTAATAAGTATTAACCCAGAAACTGAAACAAGGAATTGCCTGATTGTTACAGTTGAAAGTTGTTTAACCTTGATCAATAGACTGCATAGCCATCTGTCCGTAATTCGTCACTCCTCCAAGAAAATCAAGTAAAATGTTCCCTATGCTAAATCCTTCTGTACTTTTGCGGTAGAAATTCATAAATGCCTACATTACAAAAATGCATAATTAGCACTTAGTAGTATTAGTAAGATAAATCACAAGACTAACAATGTGAACCATGTGGCAAAGCCAGACGACCAGAATCTAACTTCTTATCAGCCCAGAAAAACTTGACCCGATCTAATTGATCCGACCCAAACCCGTAAATGACTTGAAGTTCTCTGACTCAAACCAGACCCGAAACATGAACTAGACCCAAACTAGATGCAAAGTTTTGAACGGCTAAAGTTGACCAGACGCAAAAGTGACCCAATTTGGATTGACCATACCTAAAGTGACTCCATCTATATATACTCAAAACAATATTTAGTCATCAAATTGACTTGATTCATAGCAAAATGATCAGTTTATACTACAAACCTAATTTATGTGTCCAAAATGAGGTAATAACAATATGAACTAAAACCTGAAAGCAACCTCGCTTGACCCGAATTAACCCGACGCGAAATCATGCTCAGATTGACCCCACCCAGTTCTGAGCCGAATTCCCCGTTTGGCAGGTCTAGTTACTTCCTATGCCAACAAACCATCTTTTACGGAAGCATCAGAAAACCCTGAGGTCTGAACAATATTGAGCACTTGAACTCTATCATGTGTAACAGTGCACCCAATAACAAAAAAATGAATTTGAAGTGACTATAGGCCAATGTTCAGGCTACAACACTACGCTTTGTAAACTTGGCCTGAGCCTGGAATGAGGCATCACACATTGGAAACTGGGTTTGCAGAATTGCAGACAGAGACTCACTAGGAAAGAGAGAACTTCGGAACTGACTCGAGGATACGGTCACTTTGGCTGTATCAACGCATTCTACCTCCCTCTTGCACATTTGGCCAACTTTCCATCCTCATTTTCTTGAGGGTGGAGGTCTACCAATTAGTTTATGCCAGTCGCTCTTGACAAATTTCAGAGACCAAGACTTGAAGTTTCACATACGGGTAATGATATTTGAAACATTCAGTCATCTACAGCATTGGATAAAGGAGTTTGTGAGAAAAACAACTCTAACCTGGGGAATATATTTAACGACAGTCATGCTGACTTGAATTGTACTGCAAAAATAAAACAGATGTACTTCATATTAGAAACAAATTCATTACAGTACCATCTGCAATCCTGATCATTTTACCTAAAACGCTTTTAGTATTTGGTCTAGACCAGAAAGCAATTTAGAATTTTGGAAATCTTGTATTTACTTAAATTAAGGGAGAGGAATTCAGAAATTAGAGTGCTGATACAGGACAACACTTAGCAAGAACAACATTAATCAAGCATCAGAGCTCTACTACGCATAGCTACCAAAGAAATAGATCGGCGCATACATTAACAAGGAAAATAGCCAGATCATTTAACTGCAAAAAAAGTAAGTATTACTCAATCTAGACTCTAAACTACACAGCTGGCATTGTGGTATCAATTTGTCCAGATGCACCCCCCCCCCCTCCCCTTCCCCTTCTACAAAAATTAGAAAATAAAAATCTGCATAGTCAGTTCATACACGGAGCAGCAGATGAAGAAAAATGGATCAGCTATAGTATCTAGTTTAGGTTCCCTCTGACTTTAGCTAGGATCAAAATTAGAGAGGATCTCCTGCTATTGCATTTTGTAAACATGCCCTTTTTTGGTAGAATATTTCATCCGAAAATTTGAATTAGCTATATGCCTATACGTATTAAATCAGCTCATTACTGATTAGTAGTCCATGTTTTTCTCTTTGATTGAGTGAGACTAGAAATCCCTTTGTCTTTAATTTTGGACCAGGTGAATCTCGATACTCTTTAATGGTAATGCAAATCTCAACCTAGGTTAAATATTCAAGCAAAAACCAAAACTAGCCCATGGACCAGGGTCTGACTAGCCTAACATTACGATTTCCTCATTACATGATCTCAACGTTTTCAGTCTTATGCTTCTCATAAAAAATATTCTCACTTTGATTACTAAGTCTTAAATAGAAGAGAAACTCTTACTTGAAGACAGAGATTAGCCACAGCCAAGAGTGGCTTGGCAAAGCAATGAATACACATATTGCTGCAGCAATCCATGCAACAGATACAATACTGAGGGAAATCTTCGAGACCTTCTGGCTTCCACGCTTCATAGAGATAATCAACAACAGATTTAAATTGATATAAACCAGACAGGAAATCTGGCGTTATATTATCATTATCACATATGGACAAAACAAGATTGAACATGATGAAGATGCTTACTTCATAAATGAAGATCTGGAACAATGTGAACGCAGTCAACAGAACAGCATGAATGGAAAAAGCAACATCATTTGCAGCCACAGGTATCATCTGCAATAGAATCATCACCAGAACTGTTCAATAAATCAAAACAGAACCTATGCAAATATGTGTTTAAGGAGCACATAATTTTCAGCAACAGGTGTCCAGTAGAATTTAACTAAGAGATCTCTAAACACTTTCTAACAAAGAGGATCAAAAGTGGAAACTATTGTTTTGCTCAAGAATTACAATGAAGCACAAGATATGGGAGTAGCTGTGGATATTTTAGGAAGCTATACCAAAATTGCTTCTTAACCCTTTTTCTTTTTGGTAGAAAAAAAAAATTTGTATAATTAATTGGAGGACAAGAAATTCTCCTAGCTACTAAATTACAAGTGACTCTGTTTAAGGTAAGTAATTGAAATCTCTATGAAGTCCACCTCAGCCTTAATTTAAAGTGAAGATAGAAAAACTACTCTCCACAAACAAAATTCAAAGAAAGAACTTTTCTTGTAAACGTGAGAGATTTAGTTTCCCTCAAAACACCAAAAAGTAGCTAACACAATACAATTCCAAAGCAACTAAGAGAGAAATGGAAATCCTTCTATTCCCCAATCTCTCCTTACTCCAAGATCAAAGACTGGATTTTCACGGGTCCGCTTTTCTATTTATGACAACAAGGAGGTGATCTGTTCGCTGGCGATACAACAAGCCAAAATCAACCCTCACATCTTTTGTCCCACTAATTGCTACAAACCATAAATAGAAGAACTCCACCAAATAACCCGGCGAATGCCTAATAGTCTACTCCACAAGTAGTATACAAACTCAACAGGAAGAAAAAGATGATTCTTGCATACTGCTCCAGAACATAACACACAAGTTCTGTATCAAGGCAGTACAAGCGAAGCTGCAGAATATCACTTGCATATATTTTCTGCAACACCAGGTCCAGCAGGAAGCACAGGCCTTCAGAGCCACTTTAGCCTTCCGAAAACACACCATCATTGAACTCAGTGTGAGGGGATTGGACGTATAAAAGACATTAGAAAATATTTACAACTAATTGACTAAACAACTTTGCAAAATCTGCTTTCCAGATAGGAGTATCATAACCCCCATTCAACTGCACTGTTCAAAATTGGAAACAAGTATACTCCATTTCCCACTAGAAAAGTGCTCTTCAAAAAAAAAAAAAATCCCAACACCTACTCACATGAGAATTAAAAGAAGAAACTGTGCCATTGTGAAGATCCAATAAGCCACAGATTCGAGGAAACAAAGTAGAAAACCATACATCAGTCATCAGCCTGCCATATACCGTCCATCACCCACGTTGTAAGAAACCAGAGGTAAAGAATGCCCCCGTATATAGTGGTAAATCAACTGAACTAGGCCAGTATTGTCATGCAAATTTTTCTATATTACGAATGATCAACTAAGACTGAGCGTTGCTCAATTATTTGGGACCGCCAGAACCTGATTATGTGAAGGAAACTCCTACTACAACTTCACTATCCTCATCAGCTTTAGACAGTTACTTGATGCTGCAGCAGGTCACTTAACTGCGTTCTTATGTTAGCCTTCTGTCAGTCCGGACCCTTTGTCCCATTCTCTGTCTCATCTCCTTCACCATCCTCTTCTTTTAACGCAACCTCAAATGGTATTATTTGTATTAAATTCTATCATGTTGATGTTGTCTACAAGAGAAAGGCTTCGAACAGGGAACTAGAATGGGACAGAAGATCCCAACCGGCTAATTAGCTTGGTCTATCGTATTTCTACAGCAGCAAAAGGAGCCCTCTGAACCCCAGAACAGAAGGAAAATGCTAATTTTCCTTCACTTATGACTTAACCTTAATCACTTACAGGGCACAAATCTACCCGTGTAACACCAGCTTATTCTACAGCAGCACTAAGAGGAGCCATACATTCATCGCAGAGATCTGAAGATCTAGTATGATTCAGCTTCATGCCAAGAGTTTACACAGGAAGCAAGGGTATATACAGGTACTAAGCCTTCAGAATAAGTGCAGCACTCGAGAAACCTTACATATATGACTTATTTAAAAGTACTGTGTGAAGTCACAGGAACTTCAAGTATGCTTTAAAGTGAGAAACTACTAGATTTTAGGACAAACCTCAACACTAGGAGGTATTGAGGCAATTAACAGTATGAATAAAGTGAAAGCTGAGAAGCAAGACAAAGGAGCAACAGCTTCTCCAAGGTAAGAAGAAAACCATGAACTAAGCGACAGCTTTCTGAATAAAGTGTAGGGGCAAAGGTATTTTCAACTGACAGATCATTGGTCTGGTGGCTTGTAAGTGCAGTGATATAATGCTGCAATTTAAATTCGAATTTTAGTTAGCAATGATTTCAGCATACTGAACACAATCTTAAGGACAATAGAGGTAAGGTGTAGCTTAAAGTTATTTTATCACATTTGGTAATACTTCAGATATCTAAGATTATATGCCTCATTTGGAGCTGTTTTATATGCCTATTGCGTCAGCAAATGGATTTAATTTTTTTTTTAAAAGCTTGCCCAGTAGCAAGCTTGCCTCGATAATTTTCTCAAGTCTAAGAGGATCATGTGTCCATTAGATATGCAATAGATTATCTTGACAACAATTTCAAACCTGCATACTTGCCGAGGCATCATACTAAGCATTTATAAAAAGAACTTGCAAGGGTTTCCTGCAGTCAAGGGTGAATTTACCCTTGTTAAAGTTTAAAGTACTTTTGTCAAATGTGAGCTAATTACACTCAAACTTTAACCACAAGATGGAATGCACGAGATACCTTGAACAGAATAGTTCTGACATTTTTTTCAACATTATTTAAGGCTAACCAAAATCTGGTGTGAATGTTTGGGATCCTATAGAAGAAATTCCATACATTTAAGAACATAAAGTTGCAATAAATCTACTGTATAAGCCAAAATAGTCATGCCAATAGCTCTATATTGATGATGATCAAGTAGACATAAACTTTGCATCCTTATTCGGGTTCAACCAGACCTGATCATGTAAGGGAAACTCCTAACTAAAATCTTTACATTCCTCATTGGCTTCAGAAAGTGATTTCATGCTGCTGTGGGTTTCCTTAACTGCCTTCCCTGATTAGCCACTCAGGATCTTCTGTCTCATTCTAAGTCCCATGTCCAATCCCAACATCATCTTTCTTTGACACATCACCATTTCAAATGGTATAATCTATTGACGAAAACTCCTCATCCAACATCAGCAAACCAGCCTCCGATCTCAGAAGCAGACAAATAAAGCCCCCGAAACAACTTGTTGGTCCATGGATTTCAAACAATTGTTGTCATTTGCAAACTCTATATATATTTGGATTCACCACGAGCGGATCCTATGATGTAAACTCCAGACTACAAACCTCACCATACTCACTGGCTTTAGAAACTAATTTGATGCTGTTGTAGGTTCCCTTCACTGCCTTCTCTAGTTAACCGGGATCCTATGTCTCATCTCTAGTCGCAACCTTTTCTACTCTAGTTATTTGGAACCCTCTGTCCCATTCTATATCTCATCTATAGAAAGCAAACAAATAAAGCCCATAAACAACTTGTTTGTTCATGGATGTCAAATAATTGTAATCATTTCTATTTTCAAACAATTGAATAGCTAAAAAGAGTGAGAGAAACACGTACAATACCTCCAACTCCAGTCAGGAAAAAATTATATTCATAGTATTCGCCCTCACACATATCATCTCCACTAAATGAGATTCTCTCAATCTAATATTACCACTCTATAGGTATTGTTCGATTAATTGTGATTGTGGAAATGCTGCAATCTACACACCATAGAGAGACTTCAAATACCTAAAGATTTCATAAACACGAGTCAAAGTAATCCTAATATCATGAGTATGAGGAGCACGACTGGCCAGATAGTTGGGAGTTCAACCTGCATGCGAAAGTCCCCGGTTCGAAATCTCAATCCACATATCCCCTCCCCGTACCAAAAAAAAAAAGAATTATATCATGAGCAATAACAATACTAATCCTACATGCAAATTAAAGAGCAAGAGAAAGAAAGACTACCTCATTAATGCCATACTTTTCGCGGTACTGCTGCTGAACAGCAGAGCTGAAGTAAAGGGTGGTGTTGTATATGAGGTACGTGCTATGTTTGGTCAAATTCAGCACTACGAAATCGAAATTCAGCCCCACCACACTGCACACATCCACAAAACAATAATTAGAAACAGCACAGGAAAACCAAACAATAACAAACGAAGTCTTCGCCAAGTGGCAAAACCCGAGTTCATCTACACGTTAAATCACATGTTCAAATCCCGTCAGGAATATTAGTGGAATATTCAACCAGCATGGGTTGTCTCATTTTTGGATCCTTATATGCATTGTAATCACATGTTCGCCTAGTGGTTGGGTATTCAACCTGCCTAGATATTGTCCTATATTCACATCTTCATTTTTTTCCCCGCAAAATTTGCAACTTTAATATTGCCCTATAAAAACATGAATCAAATGATTAGACATGCAAACCTTTTACGGCGGAAATTGAGAATGACTTGAGGGTAGAAACTGATAGACCAAGAGAAGAAAGCAATCCATCCAAATATTTCGTATGTGATCTCAAGTGGTGTCGAGTTCCATTGAGTTCCCATGTTTTTTGTTACCAGAATAAGAAACGCAAACAAGGAATCTTACTAGCGCTTATAATTGGGCGGCAGATACCAACCAACGTTGTTGAAATGTCGAGTATCAGGAAAGTAATGTGGGGAGGGGTGTCACGTTGAATCTGTCGATTGATTTTAACTGAATAGAGCTGTGTGCTCTTTGCCTATTGTGGGCCCACTAGCTTTTGTCTTCTAATACGTATGTTGTAACTCGTGGCCCCCGTGGCCCCGCGCGAACCAGGACGGGTATACGGGGTTATTCATTTGATGGTTGACCATATGTAGAAGTTGTTCTAGGTTTCATTCCCCGATCCTGCCGTCCCCATGAGAAATGATAGGCCGCTCGCCGCTCGTGTTTTTTTTTTTTGTATCGAGCGGCACTAAACGACAAAAATGACAAGAAAATTATACAAATGTCGGATACATGTCATTGGTATTAGATACATGTGATGGGTATTTGTAATCTTGTTGGTTTGACTACCAATTCCCCCAAATCATTAAACCCTAAAAAATCAAAACCCAGAATTCCCCCAAATCATTAAACCCTAAAAATCAAAACCCTAAAAACACATAAATCCCTCCCCAAATTATTAAACCCTAAACAATCAAAACCCAGAATTCCCCCAAATCATTAACCTAAAAATCAAAACCCTAAAAACACAGAAATCCCTCCCCAAATCATTAAACCCTAAAAAATCAAAACCCAGAATTCCCCCAAATCATTAAACCCTAAAAATCAAAACCCTAAAAACACCTCCCCAAATCATTAAACCCTAAAAACAAAACCCAGAATCCCCAAATCATAAACCTTAAAAATCAAAACACAGAATTCTCTCCCAAATCATAAACCCCATGAACGAATACCCAATCATAAACCCTAAAAAATCAAAACCTAGAATTCGAAAATCATTAAACACTAAAAATCAAAACACAGAATTCCCTCATCATAAACCTTCAAAAATCAAAACACAGAATTCCCTCCCAAATCATAAACCCCATGAACGAATACCCCCAATCATAAAGCCTTAAAAGTGGAATATATTGTCCATTGAAATTGTCCATTGAAATTGTTACATAGTAAGGCTTACATGGCTTCTCTATGGAAGGCTTACATGGCTTACATTGAAATTAAAAAAAGCACCATTATCCATCCCTTTCAAACAAGCTTACATAGAAGCACCAATATTAGGACTACAAGAGTGAACCAAATGACGTTGTTTGATAATGCGTAGGAAGCATTATCACCCCTTTTGGATTCACGCTTGTAATGTTTTTGTTTGCTAATCTCTTGTAATCCGCTTTAAGGTCTTCAAAATCTGCCTTCATTGCATCATAATCCTTTTGAAGACGTCGAAGGGTAGTCTTAAGTTCATTCTTCTCATCTAGGAGGGTGTTTGTCACATTTCTTTGCCTATCTGTGATTCCTAAGTCGAACCACTTGAAATAGTTACATGCTCTTGTGTCAGTCACCTGATTATAATCCGCGCAGCCTATGAACCTTCGTCCCGGATTTTCCCTCGTCCATGATTGAACAAGAGCAGGGGGGCAACCGCAGCGACAATGTTTCGCATTTGTCATCGAAATAACGCTATTCGATGATGAAGATGCCATTTTTAGGAAATATAAAGATAATGATATAAAGATAATGATATTGTTGTTGGTGTTGCAAATCGTGAATTTATATCTATTCGTGATCAACAGTAACTTCAACGTTAACTTGGGGGAAAAACTGATTAACCAACGGTAACTTTAAATGATAATGGGTTTTATATTGGACTATTTACAGGGGGTTGGTTTCATGGGCCTCTATATGTTTATATTGGGTACAAGACAGGTTTACATAAGAGGTATCGAGTGGCCCAGTATATGTTTATCTCACAAAGCTGTTAAACAACTGGCACTAGCGTTACAAACAAAACCACCCTTGAATTCAAGAATCAAATGATGAATCCCTATATAAAGTTTGAAAGAATCTAGTCTGAACAACGAACAGTACATTATCTGAGAGAACAACTCATAAACATTTTTGAGAGATTCGATTCCCCCCAGAAATTATGTAGAAATGATAGATGTAACAATTCAAAGAAACTTGATTCGTTGTTGTGCCAACAAAATAGGAGAATATTAGGAGATGATGTGTAACCAAGAAAAGTAGGTAGTTTATATATCTCATGCCATTTGCAAAAATTTAAGTCCACATTCAAAACAACCTAAAATTGAAATGGACGTTGATTTTGCAACTCCCCCATATGGGACTCATTTATATTATTACAAAGCCAGTGACATATTTCACGCCCTTGGGTACACTTATGGAATGGAAAATGAATCGTTTTCTTACTCTTATTCGTTTGACCCATGGGGTCATGAAATCCCTAGTCTTAACACTATGCAGCTAGAGTGGTATGATAGAGTTCAGCAATCCTACCAATTGTAGTCCAAATGCAGGGAGCTGAGAGTCTTAATGCCTGAGTTGAACAGTTTGTTTTTGTCACGCTCAAATTCCGTAGAAATTCGTGAAACCCTGATTTGGATCAGGTTTGAAAATCATATTATGTCTTGCAGGATTGCCATAGCTGAAGGGCGCAACCGTGATTATGTCCACAATGATAACATCCGGCAAATGGCATCCCAAGATGGTAAAATACTACAACCTTTTTGTTTGATGTATAGGTCAACAACTGGCTATCGTGCTCCACAATGGCTGCTAGATGGATCGAGCTCCAAATGGCATTCATTATCATTATCAGGTCCGTTGAACTATATTCACTTTGAAAGAGAATATCAATATAGACTTCAAGAGCGCAGTGAGTTAGTTGGACAACTTCGAAGGTTGTACGCCCTTTTGCCACGTTCATATACTGCTGGAGAGAATATGAATAATCCAATGTGGCTTCTGTTAGACCACCTCCGCATACAGGTGAATGAAATGTTGCTTATTAGGGCAAAGTATGCTTTACGTAAAATATGTACTACTTTCTTGGCAGACAATAGTTTTATGCCATTAGGGTTACATAATGTTAACCCTTTATGGTATGAACCATTCATGTCGCGCAATGATATGGATGAGCAAGGTAGTAACGAATTGTACGACTTTAATGATGATGATGATGAAGGTGATGATGGAGGTGATGATAGAGGTGATTATGGAGGTAGTAGTAACAACCGTAACAACCATGGAAGTGATTCACGAAGTTTCTAATTCTAACAACCATGACCATGTCCAAGGTAGTTTCGAATAGATCAATAATTTATTTGGTGTCTTGTTACAACTAGAAGGTGGCAAGTAAGATATAGATCAACTAGGAAGGGGTGATGTTAGTAGTCTAGTAGAGTTAAATTTTCTTCAACTATGAGGTCACATAGTTTGTATTGGTAGACTCTATTGTATCAGTTACTTTATTTGTACCAATTTCTGTAAACGTATGAATTTGAGGCTTCTATTCTATATGATGAATAGTTTGAGGCAGACATTGTAGCTAAATGAGGAGAGAGTTACACGATAATGTGCTTCCTCCCTCTTATCAAAATCAAAAACGAAAATAAATTAAATATGTGAAGGAGAGAGGTATTAAATCTATGTTATATTATAAAGGGAGAAGGCCTTATGGTTGTCACATTAATGTATTGCCTCTTTTACCCTTAAAAGTGCACAACAAAATACCAAAATTACCCCTTATTTATAAACCAACTGAGTGTCTTTTGGAGTGGGGAGTGGGGACGGTTATTCAACCAGTTAAATGCATTGACAAAAATACCAACCCACAAAACTCCACTACTTACGGTTAAACATTGGAGCCCAATTTCCAGGTTTTTTAGTCAGCCACAATTCCACTACTGTGGACTACTTACGGTTAAACAATTGGAGCCCACTTTCCAGGACTTTTAGTCAGCCACAATTCCACTACTGTGGACGGTTATATTTCATATCAGTCATGTATCACTGTAGCAAATTCAACTGTAAAATTACACTCTAACAAATCAATTCTAATCAAACAAATACATCAACCAAAACCCACAAATACATCTACCAGAATCCACTGAAACAATGATGAGAAGACGTGTACAAGCAAATGTAAGGACTTCTACTTTCTTCTACTTCTACTATCTGTAATGATGTTGTCTTCTATTTTCGCCTTCTTTCTTTTCACTGCAACAATTAACAACAAAGTA